>JAKCPI010004894.1:0-62603 GCA_023213315.1 Euborellia annulipes
ATGACACTCTGAGGCTATGTCATATTAATGCTCAATCTGTCCCAGCGCATTTTGATGAATTTAAACACCATTTCGAAAGGGGGGTTTCAAATCATTTGCATAAGTGAATCGTGGCTTAAACCCATTATTTCTTCTCAAAACTATTCCCTGGGTGGATATAATTTATTCAGGTGTGATCGCCCCATCCGTAATGGCGGTGGGGTTGCAGTGTATATAGATTCACGTTTTACATGTAAGATTCTCACAGACTCAGGACAATATACGGCCTCGTCCGTAGAGTTTATAGTCATTGAGGTGTGTATAACGAATGTTAAAATCTTATTAATTGTTGTTTATCGACCTCCTAAAGTGGGCTTCTATACAGACCTTGAGTCCGTGTTGAATAACTACTCATCTCAATATTCAGATGTAATAATTACGGGTGATTTCAACACAGACTTCAATAAGGCCTCTGCAGATAAAACATATCTTAGTAATCTGTTTCATTCTTTGGATTTAAAAATAGTCCCTCTGAACCCCACCTACTACACCGCCACCTCACAAACTTGGCTAGACCTACTTATTCTAAACGGACCTTTGTATGAAAGGTTGATCTCCTATGGACAGTATGCTGTTCCTTTCCTCTCGGGTCATGATTTAATTTGGATTGATGTTAGAGTGGGAGTCCCTAAATATAAGCCCTCCGTAATCACCTTCAGGGATTTTAAGAATTTTAATGGAGATAGATTCCTAGAGGACCTATCTGAAGTCGATTTTAGCCCTCTATATAATGAAAATGACCTCGACAGGAAAGTCAATTTCCTTAATGAACATCTTCTTGAAATGTTTAATAAACATGCACCGATTAGACATATTTTTGCTAGGCGCCCCCCTTCCCCATGGCTGACTAGGGATATAAGAAATTTGATGAGAGAGCGAGATAGGACCCGGCTTAGAGCAATTAGGACTGGAGACCCTCAGATCTTTCAACAATTTAGAGCATTAAGAACTAAAGTTAAGCAGGAAATTTTCAAGTCGAGAAAAAACTACTTTCAAGAACTCTTCCTTAGCTCCAGAGACTCCAGAACATTATGGAATACCCTACGCAAAATTAACATTGGAAAGAATGCTAATAAATCAAGTAATCCATTCAACGTCAATGATATGAATAAATATTTCTCTTTAAGTAGTGTCAGTCCGAGTGCAGAACAAGATAGTCCTCGAGATCCAATTCCGTTTGATCCTGAAAGATTTTTCTTTACACCGGTCTCTGTAGAAAACATCATCCTTTCTATCCTTCATTCTCGGTCGAATAGTGCGGGCATAGATGAGATGCCAATAAAATTATTCAAACTATCCCTGTCTGTCATCCTTCCAGTTATCATTCATATTTTTGA
The DNA here is from genome assembly GCA_023213315.1 of Euborellia annulipes. NCBI lineage: Eukaryota > Metazoa > Arthropoda > Insecta > Dermaptera > Anisolabididae > Euborellia > Euborellia annulipes. The sequence continues at coordinate 1,377 of JAKCPI010004894.1, forward strand.
TTGCTCACTCCAGAGATCCTACTTCCCCCAAATATGGAAGAGCTCTTTAATTCGTCCTATCCCGAAGGTGAGGAATCCGACCAGTGTAGAGCAGTTTAGGCCAATTTCTCTACTCTGTTCTCTCTCAAAAATATTAGAAAGAGAAGTATTCTCGCAAATCAATCACTTTCTCATAACTAATAACCTACTTAACAAACATCAGTCTGGATTCCGTCGTTACCATAGTACCCAGACAGCTTTGCTCAGGGTAACAGACCATATAAAGCTGGGAATTGATAAAAGAATGGTCACTATTCTAGTGCTTTTTGATTTAAAAAAGGCATTCGATACGGTTGACCATTCTCTTTTAATTAAAAAACTATCTAATCTCGGACTCTCAGAAAGTGTAGTGCGATGGTTTAACTCTTATTTGACCTGTAGAGAGCAAATAGTCATTGGGGAGAATGGAACATTCTCGAACCCTTGCCCGGTGAGGGCGGGTGTTCCGCAGGGATCTGTCTTGGGGCCCCTTCTTTTCTCCCTATATATTAATGACTTTCCATCTAGTTGTTGTTCATGTTCCTATCAATTCTATGCTGACGATCTGCAAATTTTTCTATCTTTTGACCCGGATAATCTGAGTAAAAGTGTAGAACTCATTAATCAGGATATCAATATTATCACCTCCTGGGCAAAGAGCAGCAACTTGGTGATAAATGGGACGAAAACCAAGGCCATCCTTCTGGGAAGCTCAGTATATGTCTCCAGGTTGACAGAGGGAGGTCTTCCTCCGATCATGGTTGACGGTATTCAGGTGAGCTATGAGAGGTGCATCAACAACTTAGGAATATGGATGGATTCTGCCCTCTCCTGGAGAGATCATGTGGGGCATATCTCGAATAGAGTTTATAAAATCCTTTATCAACTAAGGAGGGACTCCCATATTTTCCCCATTAACATCAGGATTCATTTGGTCAAAGCGCTTATACTTCCCCACTTTGATTATGGGTGCCTTGTTTACAATGACCTATCAGGTGAATTGAATTTAAAACTAGAAAGAGTCCTCAATGCATGTGTTCGGTTCATCTTTGATGTTCCAATTTTTGAACATATCACACCATTTTATCATAAATTGGGTTGGATGCGCCTTAAGAGCAGGCGTAGTTACATCTTGGGGACATTTCTTTACAACCTATTTAGAAATGGGAGTCCAGAATATCTTTATGATCTTTTCAGGTTTAGATGTGAGGTGGGGGTTAGAGCTCTTCGTTCCAGTGCGGAGCGAATATTAATTCCAAACCACAGAACGGCAGCCTACGGTGGGTCGTTCATGATCGCGTCCGCCCGATTATGGAATTCGCTGCCAAGCGAGATCAGGTCGATGCGGAGTCTTGGGGGGTTTAAAAGAGTTTTATTTACTCATTTAAAATGCGGCAGCTAGGTGTTGATTTCGGTCGGGCTGATGGCTTCTCCTGTTTAATATCTAATGATATATATTATAAAAATATTTTTTTTCTCTTCTCTTTTGTATTGTTATTTCATCTTTTTTGTTTTATTTTTTTATTTATTATTAATGACTGTATATATTATATTTATTTGTGCTCGCATGCGAGATGCAAAAGAAAATTTTGTACATCTTCTCTATGAGGCAATGCCTTAGAGAATAATTTAATAAATTAATTCTAATTCTAATTCTTCCTTACTACTCTGACAGTGTTAAAACACTACCGTTCTTCATTCTAAAATAATATTATTATGAGATGGCCTTGTTTTTTTTTCTTTTATTTGTTTGATTTTAATATAATGTAAGAATTACAATTTAAATAAAATTTGAATAATTTACGTCTTATTTTAAATAGAGCGTCAATGAAGTCAGAGATCATTAACTAAAATTTAGGTATGTATAAATAGATATTCTTTATATGAACGAAAAATTTAAAATTCGATCGAAAAGATTCGAACGTCCTGACGAAAAGATAGTAGAAAAGCAAGTCGCCACTCACTATTAGATAAAGCTATTATTAATTGTTTATAGTTTTTTTTGCTTTACCGGTAAAGCCCAACAAAAATTAATAGTCAAGTGCAAATAAATTAGAATAAAAAATAGGAAACAGCAGGTAATATATGGTTAAAATAAAATTTTTTAATCTTAAATTATAAATGGAAAAAACGTTAATTACTTAAACTAAAGATATATCGCTTTATTTTAGATAGTTAATTTTAAAGGTCACTTGAAAATAAATTATCTATAAACTATAAAGTAGCTAATTAAAAAATATAAATTTGAATAGTAAAATAAATTATCATTACTTTAATTAGGTAGTGCAGCTTATTTTGGTTTTAAATAATTAGGGGAGATTTTTGAGAGGTCCAAACGCATTGTCATCAGTGGCGTCCTTTAGGGGTGAGGGCAAGGGCGGATACAAGGGGGAGGGGGTAATTACCCTCCCCGAGATTTAAAAAAAAATACTTTTTTCGAAAAAAATTTATTTTTAATGTAAAATTTTAAAAATTAATACTTAAAAAATTTGATTTGTATTTATATTCTGGCAAACAAGTACAGACACAAAATGAGAATATACACATTTTTTTTTTTATTTAAAGCATTTTTCGGCATCTAAGGCCATTTAGACCCCATCCCTATTTATTTCAAATGATTGGTAGCCAATTCAAATGAAATAAATTTTTCTCGCTTGGGACGGGAAGCGAACCCGGGACCCTAGACACGAGAAGCTAATGTTTTCTCACTGAGCCACAGTTCACGGGCAATATACATTTTAAAGAGCATTCAAAAAATAATTGATTTTTACTTTCTCTTACCTATGTATATATGTAATATATATATACTACTTTCTCTTACCTATGTATATATGTAATATATATATAGAGAGAAAGTATTGGTTTCATGTCAAAAATTCGATGTCGAGATTTTGATGGATCTTCACGTTTTGAGGTCCCCTGAATCCAAAAAAGTGGTTTTCGCGACATGGTCTGTCTGTCTGTCTGTCTGTCTGTGTGTGTGTGTGTGTGTGTGTGTGTCTGTGTGTGTTCAATTTTAAGCATGAAGGAATTGAGCTATGAGGCTGAAATTTTATATTTAAGTTAAACACCCCCCGGGACCGACAAAATAAGCTTTTAATCAAAATCGGCCAAAAAGTACTAGTACTTTACTGATGTACTTTTTCAGTTTTTTTCGATTTTCTCAAAATTCGCTCTAACGATTTTGATTAAAATTCAAAAATCAATTATTTTTTTAGATGCTCTTTCAAATGTATATTCTCGTTTTGCCCTCAAAATTGTTTGAAGCACACTTTACTCTTGTGCTTCATAGGAAAGATAGGAGAAATAAATGGTTGCCATGGTAACCGAATTTAAATCTTTTTCTTTTTATTAGATTAAAAATCAATTATTATTTAAACGCCCATTTTTTTTTTCGGAGAAAACATATCTCTCTCTCTCACAAAACTATCTTCTCTTTCTACGCGTTTTAAATTTTTCTACCTTATCTTCGCATTTGGCCAATGTTAATGTCCTATAGGGATTTGTATGTTAATTTCGATTCAAAAGGGGGTCCCCTTTGGAACTTTTTACGCATTTAAAATTTTTTTTTCCAATTCTTATGAAATTTTGTATTTATTTACGAATCTATATTGTGTATAAAATGTCCAAATATGAGATTAAAATTTTGAAAATAACCATAGTTTATTTCAAGCAATCAACATTTAAAATGCAAGTTTGAAACTTAGGTGCTATGGGAAACTAAATATATCTCGACACAAAAAATCTGGTGTGACCAGCACAGTGCACAACTTTCTCTTACCGAAGGGTAAGAGAAAGTTGTGTGCTGTGCGCCAGTCACACCAGATTTTTGAATTTTAATCAAAATCGTTGGAGTAAATTTCTAGAAAATCGAAAAAAACTGAAAAAATACATCAGTAAAGTACTAGTACTTTTTGATCGATTTTGATTAAAAGCTTATTTTTACGCCTCAGTGAGGTGCTTAACTTCAATACGAAATTTCAACCTCCTAGCTTAATTCCTTCATCCTTTAAATAGAACACTGACACACACAGACAGATCATGTCGCGAAAATCACTTTTCAGGGGACCTCAAAACGTGTATATTAGGGCGGTCCTTATTTTTTTGACTTTTTAATTCAAGAACTCTCACCCCTAGTTTTTTTCCTTTTGTTCTAAGGATTAATTTGACACCTAATTTTTTCAAATCGGACGCCGGGATCAGGTGCCGCATCGAGCTTGAAGTGGCGGATTGAGCGATAATTCTGTTCTGACACAATCAGTTCCAACCCTGGTCTTTGTAACTTTGCTATTATTTTTTTAGAACAGATTGTAGATCGAGAGATGACATATTTTCATTTAGGCACCATTTGTACCACATGTACCAATTAGTGCTACGAAGTGATGAGTTACCTAAAGTGACTACTAGCCCTGATATCGTTTTCTTTACAAAGATTAGAGAAAAATGGAATAATTAAAAAAATTTTTTTTGAATGATTCTAAATACTATGTGAGAACGAAATATTAGGAAAAATATAGCTATTATTTGCTCTAAAAAATGAAAAATTAAAATATGATTACGGGGAGCTCATAGCATTTATGTATAGTGTTTATTGGAAGAAACTCGGAACATAACAGTCACAATCAAAATTAGATCCCCAATTTATTTATTTAATAAGAATTCTTTAATTAGGGCATCCTCTTTCGTTTTTTATCATTTATCAAATTTTTAACAAGATTTTAAAAACAATAGAAGATTTTGTTCCAAGAAAAGTAATTTATTAAAGAAATTGGATGTCGAAATCGCTTTCTCAAGCTCGGTCCAGATCTTTGGGATCTGCACAAGAGAGTCCAGAATTTTTTAGATAACTAGTTTTTAAAACTTTTTCTATTTTTAGGTAAATCAAGGAAGCCAGTGGCTGTTTTCTTAGGAGAAGGAGCAGGTGTAACCAAAAATAAAAGCCTATAATTCAACGAGACCTTACGGGTGAAATTTATTTACCCATCTTCAGTACTTCGAAATTTTTAAAGTCCCGGAGTTGGTCAATAGGGCAATACATGTAAATTTATGACTAACTCCGGGACTTTAACAATTTTGAAGGACTGAAGATGGGTAAATAAATTCACCCGGAAAGTCGGGCGGTCGCCCCCCCCTTTAATCCATCCCTCGGGTATTTTTAAAATGTTTCACAGTGGCGTATATAGAAATTTTTTTCGGGGGGGGGCCCGAACTCAAAAATTTTTCTGCGGAATTTTTTTTTTTAAGAAACTAAATTGTTTTTCACACTAAATTTTTTGCGGAACATTTTTTCTTTTGCGGAACCAAAGTTTTCCATCCTGTGGAAAAATTTGTTGCGCTGATGTCTGTATATCCCTATATATGTTATTGTGGGAAATTTCGGGGGTGGGGCCCGGGCCTCCTCGCCCCCCCCCCTTATACACGCCCCTGATGTTTCACTTAAATTGTATTTCGCATTATGAAGAAACGTTAAGCGAGGCTTTACTTTATTTGTTAATTTGGATCCAAGTAAGGGAACTTTTTAAAATATCAAGTTCAATAGATAATAATATAAGATAGTCTAATCTTTTTCTGAGTGGTTTTTATAAATAATACTAAATTCTTTTGATAATCTGCTAGTGACAGAATAAAAAATTACGCCATTATTGAGTCAGGTGCCGAAATATAAAGACATATGAAGTAAATGAAAAATTTGCACTTCTTTCTCTATATTATAATTGTTTCTAGTATATTAGCATATATCATATAAATAATTCACATGTAATGGTAATTTGCAAAGCTCAAATGTAAAATGATAATTAATTCTCAAAATTATGTACAATTTTTTTTTTAAATTTTCCTCTTTCTTAATCCGTCATCATCCCATACTTGTAAAGATTGAAATAATTAATTATATTAAAAAAAAAAAAAAAAAAAAAAAAAAATGAATTTGAATCAGCATAGGACAGTGTTGTTTATGTTCTTAAGTCCACGTGTGCCGAAAGTCAAGTCTCCTTCAGATAAAGGTTGGTTATATTTTGTACTGATTATAAACAGAGATGGCGAAGGTAGGGGACCAGTGCTCTGAGTAGAGTAGAGTAGTGTAGAATCGAGTAGAGTAGAGAGAGAGTGGACAGTTTGCCTTGCTTGGTTTGCCCGATGCCCGCCTGAGCTGCCAGTCTTTACTTTGCTAAGCAGGCAGCCACCTCGTTACTCTCCTTTTACATGTAAGTACTTTTTTCGATATTCGGCTTAAGGGTAGCCGCTTCCTATATATTTATCAACACTCAAAAATATTCAGATTTTTTTTTTGTGTCAGTAATAAAAATTTTTTTTTTTTTTTTTTCAAATTAATTTTATTTTGGAATTAATCTTGTTCTGATTTTTTTTTTTTAATTTTCTAACTATAATTTATTAGTAAAATAAAGGGCTAAATTTAAATTTGATTACTTAGTTACAAGTTAAGCCAAATTATAAGGTCTATTTTATAAAATTTGAGTAATGATGATAAGATATGATATCCTTTCTCTATATGTTAATTGAGTGCTAATATGATTGGTAATGGCAAGATCAAGGCTCTGAGGATGATCAAATTCAGGGTCGAAACATATAATTTTTTCAATCGGAAGGAAAGTAAAATAATAAAAGCTAGCTAGTACTAATTTATATAAATTTGATGCTCTTCAGATATTTTTCTTGTGGGAGGGAGAAGGGTTGCGAAATAAGATCTAGGCACTTGAAAATTGAAGGAAATTATTTATTACTTGCGCCGCAAATATTCGGGGGGGGGGGGTTTAAGGGGGCAGACGGATAGGCATTACAGAATTATACCATACATATAGAAGATATTATAAATTTAAGTTACTAAATTTAAAGGACAAATTTTTAGGCGTTATAACAAAGATAGAAGTCCGGCATTTAGGAAACCACTAATTTTGGTCCTTTTGCCTGTTACTGGAGGCAGGGCCGTAGCCAGAAAATTTTTTCGAGGAGATGGGGGTTCGGATGATCCGAGAGATAATCACCCTCCCAAATAAATTTTAAAGAATATATAATATTTTTTATAATTTGTAATAATTTGGTTACTACTCTAATTTAGCGATGAAAAATAATCTTGTGTGGAAAGCAGGTCTCGAAGCTCAATTGAAACTTCAAATTTGTGTGTGTATCAGTGTGTATGTGTGTGAGGACGAGGGGGATGTCAGTAGTGAAAAGAGGAAATAAATAGCAAAAGATCAAAAGCATGCTCATTCAAATTGTAAGTATCAAGCATTTCTCTTTGATAATTAAAATGAAATATAATTAGATTAAAAAACAAAATTAAAATACTTTTTATAAATAAAAAATTTGGTGTTGCTATTCACAGCACACAACTTTCTCTTATCTTCGGTAATTGAAAGTTGTGTTCTGTGAGTGTCGCACCAGATTTTTGTATCGAAATATATTTAGTTTCTGTTAGTATATTAGAATTCAAGATGTAAAATTTATAAACATAGAAAATTGTATATTCTGATATCATGGCAACCATTTCTCCTCTCTTATTACTTTCTCTTACCTCTATATATGTTAATATATAGAGAAAGAAAGTATTGGATTCATGTCAAAAATTCGATGTGGAGACTTTGATGGATATACACGTTTTGAGGTCCCCTGAATCCAAAAAAGTGGTTTTCGCGACATGGTCTGTCTGTGTGTCCAGGGGCGCCGGAACGAATTTGAATCAGGGGGGGGGGGGACAAAAAAATTTTTTTTTAGAAAATTAAAATAATTTAATATGTTCAAATAGTATAAAACAAAAACAAATCTACTATAAAACTTTAAAAATTTTAAATAAAATCACAATTTTAATAAAATTAAAATTTTAAAAAATTTGCTAGTGATTTTATCAAAAAATTTTGGAAAAAATTTGAAAAAAAAATGAATTTCTTACTCTTTTAATTTTTTTAATTTAGATTTTATTTTTCAAAAGTAAAAATATATAATTTTTAAAAATAAATGAAATAAAAGAAGAAATTTTGCCCCCTCTGCCCCCACCCCTGTAGGATGCCAGGGGGGGGCAATGTACCCTTGCTCCCCCCCCAGTTCCGGCGCCTATGTGTGTGTCTGTGAACAAAATATCTCAAGAACGAGAAGAGCTAGGAGGTTGGAATTTTATACTTTATTTAAGTTAGGCACCCCCCTGGGACGCGAGACGAAGCTTTTGAACAAAAACGGTCAAAGAGTACTAGTACTTTACTGAAGCAATTTTTCAGTTTTTTTTTTCGACTTTCTCAAAATTCGCTAAAACGATTTTGATTAAAATTCAAAAATCAATTATTATTCCCATACTTTAAATATTACATCTTGAAAATTGAATGTACCCTACTGTCGGTAACTAAATACATGTCGACACAAAAAATCTAGTGTGACAAGCACAGTACACAACTTTCGATTACCGAAGGTAAGAATCAATTTAAATAAATAGGGACGGGGTGTATTTGGCCATAAGTTCCAAAAACACCTTAAATACAAAAAAAAGACTAAAGTGTGCTTCAAACAATTTTGAGGATGAGAATGTACCGGTACACTTTAAAGATAATCAAAAAAATTAATTGAATTTTTATTTTAATTAAAATCGTTAGTGTGAATTTTTATTATTTTTCCTTTGACGTCCGCGGCCCACGGGTTGGGAACCGCTGATGTAGGGCTTAGCGTGCTGGCCTTGTGTACACAACCAAGGGTCGCGGGTTCGCACCAGTTTTATGCGACAATTTATTTCAATTTAATTGGCTACCAAAAAATTGAAATAAATAGAGACGGGGTCTAAATGGTCTCTGTTTCCGAAAAAGACCGTAAATAATAAAAATAAAAAAAATAGAAAAATTAGGAGAGGAGGGGAGCCTTCCCGGGACACAGAAGCCAAGTAAAAAAAAAAAAAAAAAACGTTATATCCTGTCGCCGACGTTTCGAGAGCTAGTCGGCACTCATCTTCAGGGCAAGCAGAATTGTCAAAAATAAGTAGTGATGTGGTGAATATTAATCGCACTCATACTCAGGGCAAGCAGAATTGTCAAAAATAAGTACCGGTGGTGTGGTATACATATTAATATCATGCATAAACATGTATATGCTGTACCACATCACCTGTACTTATTTTTGACAATTCTGCTTGCCCTGAAGATGAGTGCGACTAGCTCTCGAAACGTCGGCGATAATGTTTTTTTATTTTTACTTGGCTGCTGTGTCCTGGGAAGACTCCCGTCATCTCCTAATTGAATATCTAAAATTTTTCTAAATTCTTAAATTTACTAGATTGTTGGAGATAACTGACTATTCATTCAAGTTTTGAAGTTTATTTGTTTCCTATATTCTTTTTTAGGTGCAAAGTGAAAACAAAAAAATATTTTTTTAAGATGGAATATTTTTGCGACTGTTATTTATTTTTAATAAAACAGTAGCTACTCTGTTAGAACACAAGGTATAACTTTTGAATTTCCATTCATAAATAAATATTTTTTTTAATTCCCCCTCCGTATAAAAAATTCTCAAGAATGTTAATTTGGTAATTTTGTGAAAAATACAAATATTATAAAACTATAAATAAGCTTTTTTTTTGTAGGCAGGTATTAAATATTTTGCATAAGTTAGATAAGAAATATATAAATATACCGAAGAAAGGTAATTTATTCAACACTATTATCTGATGAGTACTAAGGCGACTATGGCTGGTGTTTTTTCTATTCTCTTTTTTCCAGTTTTTTTTTTCTTTTTTTATTTAAAGTTTTTTTCGGCATCAGAGGCCATATAGAACCCGTCTCTATTTATTTTAATTGATTGATAGCCAATTTAATTGAAATAAAATTTTTTTTTGTAGCATAAGGGCCCACCCACTTTTGTGCAAATTTTAAGCAAGCTATTGATAAAATATATAATTAACAAAATAATATCATTGGTTTAATGATACAAAGATGAAATGATTTCTTGATTGGTTTTTTCTTTTATACTTGTGAAGTTTACTAATCACGATAAATCAATATCTTTAAAGAAGTTTTGTGCCAAAGTTCATAAATTAAAAAAAACTAATATCAATGTCAAAAAGAAAATTTATTCAAAAATCATCTAAAAAATAAAATAATCTTATTAGTTCACTTTGTTATCTATTAATTTTTGTTCTAATTTCGAAATATTTGTTTTTACTTTCTCTTACACTATATATGAAATATAATATAAATAGAAAGAAAATATTCGATTTTTTATATAATATTATTCTAAATATTTGAATAAAATTAAATAATAGGCGGTAACGATATCATAATATTACATTTTTTTCATTTGGTATCTAAATGATTTAAATAAATTTCATCGGGCTGCCTGGGATCCGAACCCGCGCCTCGAGGCTTTAAGTCTATCAACATTGAAAGACATTTGTCAACACCTCTAGTCTCTTGGCCACAGAAAAAAAATTTACGATGGGGGGTATCGCTTAATTTTAAGAGATAATTAAGTAGGCTCTCAAAAATTGAAAAAATAAATTTCTTTAAGGCATTTTTTTATAAAATAAATATAATTAAAATATGTTTATATTATATAAAATTAATTTTACTCCTGTCTTAAAGGTTAAATTAAGTTTTTTTTATCAGTGACAAAATTGAGGTCATTTAATGATATTTTCCTATTAGTTGAAGACCTTCATGAATTAGTTTCGGGGAATATTATATCCAAAAATATATATTTTTTTTAAAAAATAGTCAAGGGCATGGGCGTAGCCGACTTTTTGTTGGGGGGCCCCTTGGGAAAAAAGGGGGTTTTTTATTTTTAAAAATTTTTTTTTTTAAAAGGGGGGGGGATAGTCAAGGGTTGTGGGTTTGGACCCCAGATCTGTCTGGGGTCTGCCCTGAAAAATCGTTTTTTTTTTATTGAGTGAGGAAGGCACAAAATATTTTTAAAAAAGTAAACAGGGGGCAGGCACGAATTAAAAACGCAGCTTTAATCAGAGACTTTAGATCTCGAAGAAGAAATTATTTAATTTATTGTTCTATCCGAAAATAAAGTCAACTCCCTCAAAAAACAATTTCGAAAAAAAAAATTGTTCAGAGAGATGACAAACTCTCTAATATAACATTCATCAAATCCTGCCAAGATTTTCTAATGGGGGACGAAATTAAATTAAAAAATATTGTATTAAATATTTTTTGTAATGCATCATCTATTGCAATAGTATTGAGACTAAAGCCCGGTAGTTAGGCAGCCCAAATGGCACATGAACATGCTTTCTTGTTTGTGTGAGAAATACCTTAGTGAGCATGTGCCATTTGGGCTGCTCACTAAGGTATTTCTCACACAAACACGAAAGCTTTAGTGCAATTTGGGATGCCTAACTACCAGGCTTTAGTCTCAAATGTATTGCAATAGATACATGGATGGTAATTCTATGCAGGCTAATGCAATTAATAATAAGTTCAAAATCGAAAGAAAAATATATTATTTTTAAAGAAAAGATAATTTTTTAAAATATTATAATATGAGGGAGGTTGGGAGGAAACCTGCCGAACTTTAGGCCAGCCAAGCACATAATTCGTCCAGATGTCAAAAAGATGAAGAAAAAAATATATTATTTATGAAAAAAAATTTATTTAACTAAAAATGACTTAATTATTTTCAATTCTATCATTATGAGATATATTTAATATATTTTAAAAACTAGCTGAAACGCCTGCCTTCGGCGGTCTTCGCTTCTGTTTTATTCATATAGGAAACTATAGAGGCATATCTTTCTCTAATCAAGTACAGATAAGGAATCACAATGATATCAGGCTCGAGAACTGGCTTATCTAATATACTGTTATTCCCCAATTCAGTTAAAAAAAATTGTATCCTTAGTTTTTTGTATCACCCCCCCGGGGGGCTCCCGCCCCTCAAGTACTAGTACTTTTTCATTTTTTTTTTTTTTTAGATTTTTTCAAAATCCAACTCCAAAGATTGTGATTAAAATTCAAAAATCAATTATTTTTTACATGCTCTTTAAAATGTATATTCTCATTTTGCCCTTGAAATCTTTTGATGTACACTTTACTCTTGTTATTCATAGGAAAGATAGGATAAATGGTTGCCATGGTAACAAAATATAAATATTTTCCCATGTTTATAAAATTTATATCTTGAATTTTAGGTGGAAACTAAATATATTTCGACATAAAAAATCTGATGTGACAAGCACAGGACACAACTTGCGATTTCCGAAGGTAAGAGAAAGTTGTGTGCTGTGCGACCATCACACCATATTTTTTAAATAAAAATAAATTAGATATTTTTATACTGACACTGACCTTACCTACCAGGTGATTTAATTCATTATCATTCAAATATATATTTATGAATCAAATATTTAGTACTATAATAAAATACTAGTATTATACGAGAATATTGTACTAACATTTAATGGTAAAATAAGTATTGTATTTGATTTAAATGAATTTATATAAAATAATTTTATTTGTTTCAAGGTTAATCTTGTTCTTTTATATTACTAATCAATACATAAAGATCTGGATGATAGTAAAAAAATACTTATAAATTCAAATGATAAAATATCATTATTTCTAAAATTATTAGCATATTTTTTGATTTTTACTTTGAGAAATTAATTTTGTACCCCTTTGTCGGACTTATGTTCAAATTTCTATATTTTTCACACCAAGAATGACATTAAATAACCTCAAAATTCCAATCGTTTAATAACCTAAATAAATAAATAATTTCTTTATAAAGCTGGGTCAATGTAAAAAATTTTTTTAAATCAATTTCAAGGCTTTGAAAATAAATATCTCTGGAACTATTTAAAGAGATAAGTACAAGAAATGTATAAATTCTTTTTTATAAAAGCTTATTTGATTTTTAAAAAATTAAAAATATTTTTACCCTTTTAAAGGATACCATAATTATTCAAATAGCTAAATTAGTGATATATTTATTTAATTCCTTGAGGATGGTCTAATCAAAATTGAAACATCAAGCTGCCAACATGCGTTTTGAGGTCCCCTGAATCCATTTTTTTTTTTTATTTTGTTAAAACATTCACACTTTTTTCACATTCACACTCACACTCACACACACATTCACACAGTCTTTTCGGCAACTCAGGCCATTTAAAACTTTGACGATAACCGTTGTAATTAATATATCAATTTGGGGTTCAGGCACTTCTCCCCTGAATCCATTTAAGTAGTTTTAGGAATGATGTCTGTGTGTGTGTGTGGTAATTTTTTTGTCAACGAAAACTCAAAAACTATTTGTTCAATTGTTTTGAAATTTTGCACACATAAACCAGAACCAGAACCAGAGGTAAAGGCCAAGAACTGAAACATTTAAATTCGAAAATTGTGCATAGCAACAGAGCAAAATCAAAACAAATAAACAAACAAACACGTTGCGTTATTTCTTTGAATAGTGGGTGGGCAAAGTTGTGCGCTCGGCTTAGTCCGACCCTTTATTTATTTTTTTATTTCTTATTTTTAATATAAGAAATTACAAAAAGAAAAAAAAGACCAAATAATTTCATATTTTCATTCAGATATTATTTTAAGTAATTATTCAATCCCTGACCTTAAAATAAATAAATACGTAAGCTGGCCGGAAATGCGGTTTGGTGTTAATATTTTTTCGTTTCCTATTTAAGAAAAATTATTTTTATCTAATGAAAATTTATTTTTTATATATAATAATGGAAATTCCATTAATAATGGTGGATACACAGGAGCGTAAAATATAAAAAAATTGAAAAAATCTGGTGTGACTGGTCGCACAGTACACAACTTTCTCTTACCTTCGGTAATCGAAAAAAAAATTGAAAATTTCAAAATTTCTGAAAAAAAAAACAACTTATTAGGTAAAGTACTACTTCCAGGTGGCGTATTTACTCCAAAAGTTGATAGAAATCTTCAATTTTAGTGTAGGAGGTATATAACAAATTTCATCGATCTGGCTGCTTGCGTTTTTAAGCAATCGTCTTCCACACACACACACCCAGACGTAATTCCACTAGGTATATAAACAAGTTTTGGAGAAATCATTTCCGATTTTGTTAACTTTGAAACTCCCTAAAAAATTTTTACAATCGCTGAATACAAAAATCGTTCTTTCATTTTCCAAAAATCATTTAGTCGTGCAAATCGGTTTATTATTAATGAAATTATAAACAAAATACAGTCATTATCAAAGTGCAAATATTAGAAAAATGTATGATAAATGCCTTAGAAGTTAGAACTTTTCTTGGGTATTATTTGGATAGCACTGAAACCTGACTTTGATAACTATTTTGTTCATATTGATAATTTCGTTCAAAATTAATAGATTTTCAAGAATGAATGATTTCTGGAAAGTTGAAGAACTATAGAATATCCTAAATATTGTTTTTCATTCAGGGATAGGAAAATTTGTATTAGGAATGTCCAAAATTGAAAAACTGTAAAAATTCAATTTTTTCAAACTTCAAGCCGTTTGAGGCACCACTAAATAATTTTAAATTTTTCAAATGTTTGAAAAAATTTTCTTGAATCCTCCCCCCCCCCCCTTCATCAAAAGTTTCTGTTCTATGCTCTCAGGTCTCAGAGTAATGTATTCCAACTCTCATGAAGTCAATTAATTTTTTTCCAAATATTTTGTATCTTTTATACGCGACCCTATTACACCTACAGACTATGTTTTGAGCAGTCTATAATTCCCTGCTACACTTCCTGCACATCTGGTTGTCGCTGTATATTCCACAAATGCTTCCTGACCGGTACATGTCCAGTCAGGGAGGCTGTGATTGTTTTAATCTGACAACGAGTTCTATTACATTTTAGCAATTCTTCAGTTCTTTTCTTGCAAGGCACCTGTTATTTTCATAAATGCCTTACCTCAGCTATTGCTTGGAAAATAGAAAAAATGCTGGGTATTAAGATAAGCTCGTTAACTCGAAATCATTTTCGTAACAAGAGGGAGAGAACGTTCTATAATTCGAACTAGGCAACAAGGCCACTTACCCTCTCTAATAATTAGAATTTTTCCTAACATTTTCCTCATTATTTTCCGCGTAATGATCCCCTCCTTTCAGCTCAGCTTAACTTCCCAATTATCTTTAGTTTGTCACGATGAGTGCAAGGCAAAAGTACGTCTCGCTTACTGTGTCCGAAAAAAAAAATTATTGAAGCCGTGGAAAGTGGTTCAAAAAAAAAAGATATCGCCAAAACATTCAATATTCCACCATCAACGCTGTCCACAATTCTAAAGAATAAAGAAAAAATCTTACAAAGTCATTTGCACGGAAATCGCAAGCGGGACAGAGAAGGTGAATTCCCTATTCTCGAGGATTCGTTAATCAAGTGGCTCCAACAATGTAGAGCACAAAACTTACATGTTGGTGGAGCACTCCTCAAAGCGAAAGCGAAGGAATTCGCGTCTAAATTGGAAATTACAAGAT
The DNA here is from genome assembly GCA_023213315.1 of Euborellia annulipes. Taxonomy (NCBI): domain Eukaryota; kingdom Metazoa; phylum Arthropoda; class Insecta; order Dermaptera; family Anisolabididae; genus Euborellia; species Euborellia annulipes. The sequence continues at coordinate 16,810 of JAKCPI010004894.1, forward strand.
TCGTTGCAAGTGACGGATGGTTGACCAATTTTAAAAATCGACATGAAATTTCTTTCAAAAAAATTTGCGGAGAAAGTGCAAGAGCAGATTCAAATGTATGTGTCGAATGGGAAGATAACATACGCAACATTATAGAGAATTACGCACCTCACAATATTTTTAATATGGGTGAGACCGGTCTTTTCTTTAAATGTCTTCCTGACCAGAGCTTAACATTCAAAGACGAAAAGTGTCACGGAGGGAAACACAGCAAAGAAAGAATTACTGTACTGCTAGCTGCAAATATGGATGGTACAGAAAAGCGAAAACCTCTAGTTGTGGCCAAAGCAAAGAACCCTAGATGCTTCAAGGGCATTAAGTCTTTTCCCACCGCTTATGAAGCCAATAAAAAGGCATGGATGTCAACGGAGATATTCAACTATTGGCTTTTACAATTTGATAATGACATGCAAAAACAGAAAAGAAACATCATTCTGTTTTTAGACAATTGTACTGTGCACAAGAGCTCACCGAATTTACAAAACATAAAATTATATTTTTTCCCTCCCAACACGTCCTCGAAGCTGCAACCCCTACATCAGGGGGTAATCCAAAATTTTAAAACTCTTTACCGCAAAGAAGTTGTGAGAATAAAATTAGAGGGTATGGAAAATAATGAAAACGTAAACATCACAATTTTGTCTGCAATGACGATGATAGATAAAGCATGGAAAAATGTGACACCGAGTACCATATCTAATTGTTTTAAAAAATGTAGATTTACTTGGGAATCACAGAATTTACCCGAACTACCCACTAGGAAAGAAATTGAAGTGGACATGAGAGACATATGGAACCTGCTTCCTGAAGTTTGCCAACATATAACGTTTAACGACTTTGTGCATTTTGATGATGACTTAGCCGTGTTTGGAACTTTATCAGATGATGAAATTTTGGCTTCTTCTAGCGAATATGACACCAACGACGAAGACGATGTTGACGAAACAGAACCAACTCCAAATGCAACACCAAGGGAGGCCAGGAATTCACTTAACACTCTTCGAAATTTTTTGATGAAAAGTGAAGTTGACGACAAAGTATTCTCAGCGCTGGTGACTTTAGAAAATGCTTTGGATCAGAGACTACAAGTCTGTATTTAAAAAATTTATGTAATAGCATAAATATTTTCAAAAATATAATAAAAACTCTTAATAATTCAATTTTTTTTTCTTTCCTCTTGATAATTCAAAAACTCAATAATTCGAATTTTTCTTGTGGTCCCTTTGATTTCGATTTGACTGTATTGAATATCTTAAAAACTGAGGGACGTGGGTTTGGATCTCAGATAGATAGATGAAGTTCGGATCTCAGCTAGATAGATGAAAATGTATTTAAATCATTTGTATAACAAATGTACCCATATAAATCGTAATTAATATTTTTTTCTGCATATATGGCTTAAGAAAAAATTGTCCTTAAATCTTTCCCTTCCTACTTAATACTAAAAAAATGAAAATATGTTTTTGCTGTTTCAAATAGGTTGAAAAGAAGTTAAAAAATTAAATCTAAATTTAGTATAATTGAAGGGTCGGCTGCAAATAGTGCTAACTCATAATTATGACAAACCCGACTTTTCACCACCATCAATTGAGCAAAGGTCTGTACTATTGAATAGTTGTACAATTTGTTTCTCAGCTCGATATTGTCATTAGAGTGCTCTGACAGTAGCAAGCAAACAAACTTCCTATTGGAGTTTTATTCGTTTTCAACGTTTATTACAGAACTATATATTTATGGGTTATACTATTTGCGCCCGACCCCTAAAATTAAATTATTACTTTAAAAAAACGGTGGGTAAAAGCCTATCTGGATGTTGTTGAGTCCTAAGCTGACTAAATCCCGGATCACTTTTTTTTCTGAAACCCTTTGAAGAAAGTGAAGGATTAATGCAATTTTGTGGGGGGGGGGTTTTTTTTTTTCCCCAGAGAATTCAGATATTCTGCAACAATGAAATCGTGATTCTGAAGCTTAACATATAACAGAATTAAAAGTCGAAAAGTTTGTAAATAACTTTATTTGATCCGAGATAATGTTTCGTCGATTTGTTGTAGGACTTCTTCAGTGATTGGAAACCATATGTCGATGTATTTTTGTTGTAATTTAATTGTGTAATTTTTTATAATATATCTCTCTATGATTCCAACCACTGAAGAAGTCGTTCAGCAAGTGGATGAAACTTTATCTGGGGTTAAACAAAGTTTTGACGAACTTATTGGTCCTAATCTCCTTTATATATTGTGGAAAAGTTTCCTGTACTTCATCTAATTAAAAATATATATTTTATGTAAATAGATTTTCTGTGCAAGAATGAATTTTTTTTGTTTTTTGGAAAGGACGGATTTCATGTCAACAAGAACTTAACTAAACTAACAACAATTTATAATATCTAAAGCTATCATGACAGTTTAAAACAATCAAATTGAATTTCGATGTCATAGATCTCATCCTTTTCTAACGTCCCTTTCAAGGGCCCAGCAATTCAGGCTGCTACAATTAAAGTTCCTTGAAAGCCCAATTTGGTGGCAATCGAACTAACGCTTTAAAAAAGGATTTAAAATTTATGAATACATAGCCTTTACATAAATATGAAATTATCTAAAAAAAAAAAATAAATAAAGAGTTCGTAAATCAAGAATGACCTATATATTTTCAAAAAATTTTAATATCTGATTATTCTAATGGAATTTTACTATCAAACATGGATTCCACTAATCCAATCACATGAGCAATTAAATCTCTGCCTAATAGAAAAAAACATACTATTCTCTTTTATATGTTTATCTATAATTATCAGATATAAAATATTTGAAGAGATTTATCGATAAAACAAATCAAACAGGAGTATTTGATGATAAATTAGTATAAAAGTTAAATCGAAATTTTTTTTCTCATCAATAGACCTTAATCAAATAGATAATTCAAGTGTGTTAAGTAAATAATATTTTAATACGTAATATTGAAAAATTCATTTTTCCTTATTTGATGAAATCTTTGTGATATTTTTTTAATTAAATGTAAATAAATTGGGTAGAGGTTATTGACATAATCATGTGATTAGGCATATTTTGGAAGTTATCAAAAAAAATATTAAGAAAAATTGAAATTTTGACATTTTTACTTTTGTAAATAGTCAAAAGACTCCAATCCATTTTGGAAAGGGAACAATGAAATTTCAAAAAAATAATTAGACTAATTAATTTAAATTATCCTCTATATTTTTATTAATCATTGAATAATTTAACCAGTGTGGAAAATATTCGAATAGTTGGTAGAAAATATAATTAATGACAAGTTGAAGGAAACAAAGGAGAAATTTTTGGACGAATTGAAAAAAAATAAACAAAAAAGGTCAAACAAAAAATTGAGGACTAATCGTTAATAAATCTGTTCGATGAGTGGATTATTACTAAACGGCTGATAACTAGAAATTCTTTTCGTAACAAGTTGGAGAGAGAACGTTCTATAATTCGAACTAGACCACTTATCCTCTTTATAATTCGAATTTTTCTTAACAGCCTCCTCATTTTCCACTTAATGTTTCCCTCCTTTCACCCCAGCTTCCCAATTCTCTTTAGTTTGTGAAGATGAGTGCAAGGTAGAAGTTCGTCTCCCATACTGTGCCCGGAAAAAAACAATTATCGAGACCGTGGAAAGTGATTCAAAAAAAAAAAAGATAGAGCCAAAATTTTCAATATTCCACCATCAACGCTGTCTACAATTCTGAAGAATAAAAAAAAATTATTATTAAAATTTATGTAAGCTCATACATATTTTCAAAAATATAATAAAAACTAATAATTCTAATTTTTTTCTTCTTTAGATAATTTAGTTTCGATAATTCCAGTTTTTTATGTAGTCCTTTGGTTTTCCAATTATCTAGTCGAAATATTTAAAGGTAAAATTTGTTTTTTAAATCCTCCTTCCCCAAATTGACAACAAAAATTTCAGCCCCCCCCCGAAAAAAAAAAATCTCAAAACCTCGCCTAGGCCGAAAATGTATAAATTTTCTTTCTTCTAATAAAGTAAAAAATATATCAAGTTCTAATTTTTTGTTGTCAACTTTTGTAATAATTGATGTTCCATTTTCAAAAAGTGAATCTTCTTCTTCTCTCCTCGTCTTAATCCCGTGATGCGGGGTCGGCGGACTTGACTCTTTCCCCCACCCTATCTATTTTTATGCCCGGAAGAAAAAGGACAGGCCGGCCCGTCGCACGGCCTGACGCCTGTTGAAAAGAGGAAGGAAGAGACAGGCATTTAAAGAACTGAAGTACTGCCTGTCCCAGCTCGGGCAGCTCGTGGTCGCCATCCACGTACCCACAAGATGTGGGCCCTTGAGCAAATTTTCAAAAAGTGAATATTATATTTATATATGTTTAATTTAAACTGTGTTCCTTAGTGAGAACGTTGTTTTTTATTAAAATGCCTGTCACCTCCCCCCCCCCCCCTAAAATTTCTAAGCCCCCTCTCCCGAAAAAAATCCTGACCACGAGCCTGCTTTCTTTGATTATTAAACAAAAATTTATGAGGAGATTAAATGCCCTTAACTCGTAGTCGCCATTTGGTTGTCAATAAATATGTAGCAATTACTTTAATGTAAAAAAAATTGCTTTTTTTAGAAAGTAGAGCTTGGCATAAATTTTCATTTACTTCAAGTCATCATTTTTCAAATATCACTTTAATAGATTTATTTAAATAAATAAGGAAAGAATTTCTCCCCCAAGGCTTTGGGGCGCGAAAGGAGGATGAGGGGCCCACGGAGGTAGTATGAAGGGACCCTACTTAGTCGGCGTCTTCAGTGAACCTAAGTTGATCGGCTGACACTGACCTAAATTAATTCTCCTTAAACAGAAACACTCACTCAATTCATTCATTTAATTCTAATAAAAAATTTTCTAAAATTTGTTGCAGTTCTCAACACTCTGCTTGTTCGTGCACTCAATGGCCCCGGACGACATCCGGAATGGATCTGGTCATTAGAAGAGCAATCCTCGTCTTGGGGCCTTATTCCCGCATCAAATATTGCAGTCACGTTTTTTGTCGACTTGCTCTTGTGTTATTGAGAAATCACTATTTATATTCAATATTATTTTCCTGATACGGCGTTTATTTATATATTTAATTAATTTAAATTATTAATTGCCACATTGTGATTTACTGTGATATATTAGTATTAACCGGATTTATCAGTATTATTCGAAGATGATGTCCAAAAAGCAATGGTTTGGACTGCTCTGTGTTTTCATTGCCTATTTATTGATGGGTGCTGCTCTGTTTAATCATCTTGAAAGTGCCAAAGAGATCCATAAGGCTGAGCTCAGTTTGAAAGAACTCGCAAAAATGAATGGTAAGTGGATATTAGTCAGTAAGTAGATTTCCCTGGCCTATTCAGATCAAAAAATCCTATTTAAAAATAAACATTATAGTCACGACTTCTTGAAATTAGCATATATCTTGTTTCAATATTTTTTTTAAAGATATTCTAATAATAATGACAGATATAATCATAAAGTTTTCAAAATATTATAAAAAAACTTTAAAATTCGTACTCAAAAGGGGGCTAGAGGGGACCACCGCAGCTAGCGGCAAGATAGTATTTTTCATTGTTTGGGGTACCAGGTAGTAGATTATGAACATAGTTGCCGGTTCCCACAATTCTGAGGCCGTACATTTAAATTTATAATAAAGAGAAAGAAAGGAGGTGAAGGGGCTAGAGGGGATCACCGCAGCTGGCGGCAAGATAGTACTTTTCAGAGGGCTATAGAGGATCACCGCAGTTGCTGACAAAATAGTTTTTGCATTGTTTGAGGTTTTAAGTATAAGAATTTGACCATAGTTGCAGGTCTTGGCATTATCTTAGCATGTATTCCATTGACATTCCTATACAAATAAGAGGAGTGGGGGTAAAAAAAAATTGGCGCGGCAGGATTCGGATCCGTATTCTTGGAGCTATTCATCCCCCTCTTGCATACTCAACTACCTCCAGCGCCCGGTCAAAGTTAAATATTTTTTATTTTACAATATATAAGTTGAGCCTTTATACTGTATTTAATTTTTTTTTTTTTTTGTATTTTTTTTAGGTCCTTTTCGACAACTAAGGCCATTTAGCCCCATCCCTATTTATTTCAAATGATTTGTAGTCAAGTCAAATGAAATAAATTTTTTCGCTTGGGACGGGAAGCGAACACGGGACTCCGGCGCGAGTTTAATTTTTGAAATTCATAATTTTTTTAAAAATAAAAAAAATTGCTCTTAAAATGAAGAAAAAAATTATGGTGAATGACTTCCCCGAGACTTTCTCGTATATTCTTTTGGAATTACGTCTGGGTGTGTGTTTTGTTTCACAAATTATTTGTTTATATTTACATGTTTTTTAATGATACCTGTTTTGATTTTTCTTTCCAAAATTTACGAAAAATGTCGTTTCTTCTGTGATTATTTCAAAAGCTATTCAGTTTTCGGAAAAATGATAAAGAATAAAAACTTTTAAAATAGAGTAATATAATATAACAAAAAAATTTGAAAATTTCAAAATTTCTGAAAAAACTTATTAGGTAAAGTACTACTTCCAAGTGACGTATTTACTCCAAAGTTGATAGAAATCTACAATTTTAGTGTAAGGAGCATATACCAAATTTCATCGTTCTAGCTGCTTTGGTTTTAAGCAATCGTGTTCACACACACACACACGACACACACACACACACAGACATAATGCCAAAAATGGTTTTTTTAGACTCAGGGAGGTCTAAAACGTGGAGAAAATCAAAATCTCGAAGTCGAATTTTTTACGAATACAATACTTTCTCTTTTTCGGTATATTCTATACAGGAAGAAAGTAAAAAAGAGATGGAAGGAAAAATTAATAAAAAGTAAAAATATTAAAAAAAGGGAAGGCTGAATGTTTTCTCCTAGTCTCTTTAACTAACAATAAGTTTAAAAACTCATTTTTTATATTCAGTCCCAGTGCTGCCAACCCTCCGGCTTTCCGGCTTTTTACCTAAATCTCCGGCTTTTTTTTGAAATTTGATATTAAATTCAAATAAATTCATTTTATATTACAAATCCGGAGAAAAATTACCAAAAAAAAAGCTCAAACCAGATTCAAATACTAAAAAAAAAAAGCTCGAACGAAAAACGGCGCCCTAGTTGAGCTTCGCCCCCCCTGCCCTCAAGGCCGCTACACAAAGATAGACAATTGAGGGACCCGTTAGACTCAGGGGACTCAAACTTGTAACTCCATCAAAATCTCGACATTTTTTTAACATGAATCCAATACACTCTTTCTATATACATTTTTTAACATCTAGAGAAAGTAAAAATTATATAGTTTTCGAGATAACATATAAATATTCAATTAGTGTTTTGTTCAGATAAGGGTAGAAAGAATGAAAATCTTTTGGCTACGCATTTATTTGGGTAGATTGAGAAAGATTTGCTTCCCCCACTATTCTCTACAGGACATCGATAAAAACAAAATAATAATATAAAATCCACGAATAGATTTATGTTGACAGTTTTAATATATTTAGCTGTAAGATATATTAGGTTTTTAATCTGAAATTATCAGTGCTATCTAAAATGACAATAAGCAAAATGAAATGGCTTTTTCTCTTCTGCATTTTTCTAATCTATTTACTATTGGGTGCTGCTTTATTTCAATTTCTTGAAAGTGAAAAAGAAAGAGAAGAATTTCAGAATATGAATTGTAAGTAATTAATCTGAGAATTTCAAAATAAATATAATTAATAAAAGCGAATAAATGAATTTTTAATTTACACCTTTAATTGTGACATTTCAACTAAATGTAAACACTGTGTTAAATAGAACAGCGTTTCCCAAACTTTTTTGACCACGGCCCGGTACGAGGTTTTAAAATCTTTCGATACCCACCTTAAGAAAAAAAAAAAAAAAACATTTATTTGGAAAACTAATTTTATTTTTTAATAAAAATCAAATTATTTGTTTGTTTATTTCATATACAAAAATTACAAAGTTTTTTTGTGTTTTTGTAATTTTTTTCGCGATCTGGCAAATTTTTGTCGCGACCCACACTTTCGCAAACGCTGATATGGATTATATTTGTTATTATAGAAGATTGTTAGGACCGGGGGGGTGGGAAAACCCCCCCCCCAAAATCCAAACCCCCACCCCCCCCCCCCCCCCCCCCCCCCCCCCACTGACAGTATATTTTCTAATAATTAGGCCAAACATTTAGCAAAATTGTTGTAGCCGTTTTAGTAAGAGGAAAGAAAGACTTTAGCTTGCTTAAAAAAAATCAATTTACAATAGATTTTATTTAAGCCATTTAGACGATTCTTTTTGTATAACGTTGTTTGTAGAGCATCTTTATAAAATTTTTGATAATGAAAAAAATCACGATTTGATGAAAATAAAATGTCTCAACTTTTTTACTTTTTCTATATAAAATCATCAGAAAATTGGAAAAAATGAAGGATCGTACCCCGGGCCCCAAAATGGTATCGTACCGCGGGGGCCAGTTATAACTTACTAAAATTATCATAAAGGTTTCCTAAAATAATACACACCTATAATAAATAAATGACAATATCGCCTTGCCAAGGTGATATTAAAGAATTTTGGACCGTTTTGTCTTCATTTCCTGATTAAATCTATGACCTTCTTTCACTTTAAAAATTTTATAAATTATAAAAAAACTATATCCAGATTAAAAATTAAACAAAATTTGTTTTGTTGGAAGTCCTTTTTCTTCCTCCTATTATTTCAAAAAATTTTCGGTATTTTCTCCAGGGTTTATTTAACTTTCTTTCATATGTTAATCCCCTAGAGCTCCCTAGAAGTGGGTAAAATTTGGTGAAAGTATACGAAATTGAAAAGGCAAGATTCCAACCTAAACGTATTCAATAATCATTTAATAAGTTATTGATCATTAGCTTCTTGAGCTAGAAGTCGAGGGTTCGCAATCCGTCCCAGACGAGAAAAAGTATTTATTATTCAATTGGAATAAATATGAACGGGGTCTAAATGACCTGAGATGCCAAAATAAAACCTAAACAAATACAAAAATAAATAAAGTATAAGTTTTTCACTCTCCATACTCGATTTTAGGCAAATAAATTAAATTTTGATTATGAAAATATAAAAAGAAAAATATATATATGAATGTTAAGGATTAAGAAAAAAATCTGTGGTGTGACTGGTCGCACAGTAGATTTTTTGTGTCGACATATATTTAGTTTCCACCGATATATGGTACATGGATTAGAATTCAAAAGGTAAAATTTATAAACATGTGAATATATTTATATTTTGTTACAATGGCAACCATTTCTCCGTGGTCTTCAGAAGATTTCAATGGCAAAATGAGAATATACTTTTTAAAGAGCATCTAAAAAATAATTGATTTTTGAATTTTAATCAAAATCATTGGAGCGAATTTTAATCAAAATCATTGGAGCGAATTTTGAGAAAATCGAAGAAAAAAAAAAACTGAAAAAGTGCAACAGTAAAGTACTAGTTTGGTCGATTTTGTTCAAAAGCTTCGTGCCACGTCCATTGGGGGTGCCTAACTTAAATATACAAAAATAATTTTGTTCACAGACACACAGACAGAGCATGTCGCGAAAACCACTTTTTTGGATTCAGGGGACCTCAAAACGTGTATATCCATCAAAATCTCAACATCGAATTTTTGACATGAATCCAATATTTTCTCTCTCTATATATTAACATGAGAAATTAAAAATGATTAATCTCTTGACTTTCTTTAAAGTAAAATCACTATCAAATGTCAAATTTAAAAGTGTCAGATTAAAAAAAAAGGATTTTATTTATTATCATTTATTAAAGAAGTTTGCGAACGATTTGCTTCCCCCACTCTATCTCCATCTCTCTCTCTCTCTCGAGTCCGATAAAAATAAAGAAAAAAAGAATATACCCATCATTAGAGTTTAGTGAAAATATTTAAATGTTCCGCTCTTATAAATTTTAAATAGATAATCTGAAACTATCAGTATTAGTTGAAAGCTCTGACAATGATGAGCCTAAAGAAATGGCTTTCTCTCTTCTTAGTTTTTTTAATATTCTTAGTTTTGGGAGCTATTTTATTTCAATATCTTGAATATAAAGAAGAAAAGACGAAACACGAAGAAGAAAAAAAAGAGAAACTTAAAGAACTGAAGCATATTAACGGTAAGTAATTGGAGAAAAATAATTTCTCTTATCTAAAATAATTATTTATTTAAATAAATATTGTATCTTCTTTATTAGCACTTTTTTTCAAGTAGTGGATTAGTAATTATTTTAAAAATTTTTCATTTGCTAATAATAAAGTTTTTTCATTTAGCCAAAGATATATTACTAAATGGAATGACTTTTTTTTCAAGTTTGTTGGCTAAAGTTGTTGACAAATGCCAATAATGATAGTCTAGTTGTCCGATGAATATATTTAAACCAAATGGTTCGTTTGTAAATAATTTGTATCTTTTAAAGTCTATATGGCGTAAGATGCCGAAAAGACTTAAAATTAAAAGAAAAATTTGTTTTTTGTCTTCTGAAGTCTTTAGATACTATATTTATTTAAATGAATGGATGGATAAATAGCTCAAAATGAGAGACAAACATCTAATCAATAGATCTTAAGCAAAAGTAATTTATTATTTGATGAGTGACTTTACAAATTAATCAACTAAAATTTAAGTGTGAGATTTATATTGATGGTTGGCCAAACGTTCCATTGCTTCCGGGAATCGAACTCGGGATCTCCAGCCTATCCGGGGCTTTCCACTTGCACTGTTCCAGTACATACCAGGAAAAACCTATACTACTTAAATATTATTAGCAATAGGTTTTTTTTTTTTTTTTTTTTTTTTGCTGAACCACTCATCTTGTTGACGATCTTTGTGCCAGGATCTTCAGCTCTGGACCAGGCCAGTAATAGGAGCTTATTAATAATAAATACTAAAATTTATCGGCAAAGTACCATAAGAAATATTATCAAAAATTATTTTAAAATAAGACTAAGTTGAGCGCACAACTTTGCCCACCCACAAAGAAATAACGCAACGCATTTGTTTATTTATTTATTTATTAAGCCATTTGGTATCCAAATGGCTTAAATAAAAACATCGGACTGCCTGGGGGCGACTTTTGGTATACGAGGTTAGCACGCTAACCCCTACACCAAGCCCCGAGGGCTTTATTTATTTTGAGGCTATGCTAAATTTTCAAATTTAAATAATTTTTTAACAAATTTATAAAAAATTAGGGAGTATTACATATCATTTTACTCGAGAGAAAGTTTAGTTTCTGAATATATAAAAAAATTATAGGTTATGTAAGAAAAAAATATTGGTCCCCCCTCTAGAGCGCCCCCTAATGGTCCGATGTTTACCAAAAGCTTTTCAGTTCTTGGCATTTACCTTTAGTTAATGTGTGCAAAATTTCAAAACAATTGGATGAATAGTTTTTGAGTTTTCGTTGACGAAAAAAATTACCACAGACATACACACACACACACACACACACACACACACACACACACCCCGCACACACAGGCATCATTCTAAAAACTACTTAAATAGATTCAGGGGACCTCAAAACACATTTTGGCAGCTTCAGTTCAATTTCGATTTTTTTTACGATTACATTAACTCTACCTGCCCAATCTAGGTTGATGACCAAAGTTAAATATTCTATCAAAGTGATACATTAGGTTTTGCGAAATATTTCTCTTAAGTGGGTATTTCATCAAAAAGTCAATCACGTGAAATCAAATAGTACATGTGTATATCACACGCCACATGTCTTATTATAATAAATGATCGCTTTATGGTTATCTGATTTTTTTTTCATAGATAATTAATTTATAAACATAGTTAAAGATAAATTATTATTCAAACCTAAAAAGTTCAACGAATTAAAATAAAAATATTTATTTACATCCACAAAAAAAAATAATTTATTTTTCGACATAGCATACCATTCAGATAATTGTGACGATAAACCAGACTCCATCCATGTTTAGAGCAAATCAATTTTATCGTTCAGGACTCTTAGATTATGAAGCAAGAACTTATCTCTAATCGAAAGAAAAGGAAAAGGGGCTCAAAAAATTAATTACAATATCATTGATCTTTTATCTCATTTCCATCAGTATTTTTTCATAAAGATTTATTTCTCTCGACTTGCTAGATTAGAAATTCTCAACACCAGCAAGTAAACTTCTCTTTTTATATCATTTAAAAATTTCTTGGGACTGGGGGGGGGGGCGAACTAAAATATCATAAAAATGGGCGGGGGGGGGGGCAAACTTCTTTTTATAAAATTTACTTACAAATAGATATCTCAAATTTGGTCAAAAGAAATTTAATTGATTTTTACAGTTTATATACACGTAATAAAAAAGAATTTGATTTTCGGTTTAACTGTGGTTTATTTGTAAAAGTTAAAACGTTTCGGCCACTCATTCTGTGGCCTTCTTCAGGTTCATTTCAGCTAAGATTACAAAGTTTGTTACATCTGTGTAAACGCCTTTATAATCTTAACTGAATTGTCCCTGAAGAAGGCCACAGAATGGGAGGCCGAAATGTTGTAACTTTTACAAATAAACCATAGTTAAACCGAAAATCAAATTCTTTTTATTAATCTGTGAAAGCCTAAACTCCAAAATTATATAGCTTACACTTGTTAGATATTTTTTGAAATATTATTATTTAGAATAATACAGTATAAATTTTAAAAAAGATCAGAGCCCTTGGGTGGGGGAGAGCAAATGCCCCTGAATAATATGTATAAAAATAAATTATCTAGTAATGAAATTTTATATATTTTTGGACTATAATATGTCTCATACAACTTAAAGATGAAGATGAGATAATTTCTCATACAAAATAACACTAGTGGTACAAGAGGGGTCCTCCCACTTTGGACAGAAAAAAAAAATGAATCTTATGATTAATCATACAAATGCTCTTTATTAATGCTAATTTGAATATAGAATTAAAATAAATAGGCCCTAGGGTTTGGTGAAGGGGTTAGCGTGCTAGCCTCGTATACCAAGAGACGTGGGTTCGGACCCCAGGCAGTCCGATGATTTTATTTAAGCCATTTGGATACCAAATGGCTTAAATAAGAAAGCCTGGACCCCCAATATGTATATTAATTAATAACGGTTATCGTCAAAAGTCTTATATGCCCCGAATTGCCGAAAAAAGACTGTGTGAAAGTGTGTGAGTGTGAATGAGAAAAAAGTGTGAGTGTTAAAAAAAAAAAAATTGATATAAATGATTATTACACACATTACCCTTCCTCCCTTCCATGAATGCGCCACTGCCTCTCGGGGTCCCCTCCCTTAACCAAACCCAGGACCGGTCATTGGTGTTAAACGTAATTTATCTATTCCTTATAAATCTGAAGAAATAAAAAAAGATCCATTGAAAATAAAAGAAAAAGGATTAGATTCAGAATAAAATTAATTTTAAAAGATATTTTTAACATAAGAAATCGAAATAATAGATACTAATGAGCATCGATTTAATTTATTTTTTTCTGTAAATAATTTATATAAGATGTCTTTTATGAAATTATGAAGCTAACAATAGAAAATTTAGACTTATAAATTTTTTTAGCATATTATGATAATGATATTTGTTATTTCATTGAAATTCCATTCTAGACTACATAAAAAAATATATATATAATTAAAATTAAATTGTATTTATTAAAGCTTTTGTGGTTTGAAATATTACTATTAGGGGAATTTTTAATTAATCATAGACCACATTTTTGTATTAAATATTTATTAAAAATCTGGTGTGACTGGCGCACAGCACACAACTTTCTCTTACCTTCGGTAATCGAAAGTTATGTACTGTGCTCAATTTCGATATTTCTTTTTTTTTAAATATATCAATTTATATTCATCATTCCACGTATCAACAAATTCTACAAAATCACGGGCGGTTTTTATCAAGAACAACAACATTCACGATATCAAGTTCAACAATCCTGATAGTTCTTTTGATTGGATGAAGTGATCTAATCAAATCAAATGTTTTTTATCTTTTTTTTTGAATTTGTTAAAAGAAATTTTAAAAATTTCGAATATGATGTAATTTAATAAACATAATGATTTGATAAGAAAGAATTGATGACGAACTAATTGTCGCCATGTTGAATTTAATTTAATATTTGATTTGGCCTGCTCTTGTTTCATGAGCCAAGGGTCAAAGGTTCTTTTTCTCTATTAAGATACTTATGAAAACAAAAGATTAATATAATAAATTCACTTGTTAAAGTTTGAGAAAGAATAGAGAGAAAGTAAAAAATAAATTGAAGTCAGAAGTTTGACAAATAGTTAATTATTAAAAAATTTTTAATTGAGATATTTCGATTGCAATTATTTACGAAATATATTTGCAATTTGTCATGAGTATTTATTAACAGATTGATGTTAATAGAACATCTCAATACTAATTAAATTTGAATTGTCAACAGTGGAGAAACACTGTGGGAAACAATTTGAACCACTCTTGAAAAATCCAAAGTTTAATGAATGAATAAATAATTCATCATTTTTACTTTCTCATACACTGTATGTTAATATAAGCTTATAGACAAAGTATTGAATTCATGTCAAAAATTCGATGTCGAGATTTTGATGGATATACACGTTTTGAGGTCCCCTGAGTCCAGAAAAGTGATTTTCGCAACATGATCTGTCTGTGTATGTGTGAACAAAATATCTCAAGAACGAAAATAGCTACAGTATGAGGTTGAAATTTTTATATTTAAGTTAGGCACGTGACACGAAGCTTTTGAACCAAAATCCGCCAAATAGTACTAGTACTTTACTGATGTATTTTTTCAGTGTTCTTTTTTTCGATTTTCTCAAAATTCGCTCTAACGATTTTGATTAAAATTCAAAAATCAATTATTTTTTAGATGCTCTTTCAAATGTATATTTTTATTTTGCTTTCAAAATTGTGTGAAGACCACTTTACTCTTGTACTTTATAGGAAAGATACGAGAAATGGTAGCAAAATATAAATATTTTCCTATGTTTATGAATTTTATATCTTAAATTTTAATATATCGTTGGAAACTAAATATATCTCGACACAAAAAAATTTGGTGTGACAAGCACAGAACTCAACTTTCGATTACCGAAGCCACCAGTCACACCAGTTTTTTTAATTATTTTTCATTAGGTTACAAACACTTTGTTTTTTGTGAATTAAGAAAAAAGTATCCGAGTCAACATTTATTTTGAATCACACTATCAATACGATAAAAAGGATAATTATATTTAGAAAAAATTAGAACCTTAGAAAATTTCGCTCGTATTAGAGAAAATAAGTATCTAATAGATGCAAAATATCCCGACCAAATCACATAGCAACAAACTAATTGAAAGATTATAATCTCTATACTGATTAATTCATACGTAAATTGGGGAAAAGGGGAAGTGTATGTTCTTTCTAAACAAAATTCTTGCATCTATGGAAAAAAAAACTTTCGAGAGCGTTACTTTGGGAGGACTTTCATAGGAAAGTTAGGAAAAATGGTTGCCAGCAGTCGTAGCATTCTCGACACAAAAAAATTTCCTGTGCGTGCAATTAGTCATTCCAGATTTTTTTAAAAACATAGTTCATAAAAATAATTCAATTTACATTTACCTTTATTTTTTGTAAATTTTATGTGATTTTTTATTATTATTGTAAAATTAAGTGAAGTTTTAAAGTCAAATACAGCTAGCTGTATATAGAAAATTATTCGGTTTATCAAAAAAGTAAAACCAGTCACTTTTACTTAATTACTGTTATAAAAAAATCTGAAATCAAAAATATAAATTTCGAAAATTATCTACGACGATCAGACAAAATTTTAGATTATATTGAGTAACGCGAAGATTTTGTTGAAATTTTTTCCAATACAAGAAATAACTTGATAGGAAAAAAAAGTTATTTTAGAGTAGGCCTACTTGATCGGTAGATAATGAATGCTCGGCATTATAAAATAACGATAATTTTCATAAAATTAGTTTTTTTTTTTTAAATTTATTATCTCTTTGCTTTTTTAACTAACCTTGATTATAAAAAAAAATACTATAACGCATACTTTTCACATGATAATATTGATTTTAAAAAAATGTTAATGAAAAAAATAATGATAATAATAAATTTAGTATTTTAAATATATTTTTTGTTTGTTTTAAAAATTTCTTTAGTTTTTTTTTTGGTAGGCTTGACTTAATAGAAAAAAAGCAAGAAATTTACTATTTAGTAAATATTTATATATTCCAAAGTGCTAAGACGGTTTAACAATAAAAAGAGATCATTGACGCCATACATTTGCATTTGCATTATTGTTTAGAGATAAGTTCATAACTTTACATTTGAATAATGATGTACTTAGATGTATTAAGTGAACATCCGTCTTTTTTCAATGAGAAAAAGGGGGATATTTTCTTATCGTGTAATCAATCCTCATAAATTATCATTGTAAACAGACGGGTGTCCACTCAATATAATTAATGTAATGTAATTCATCATTATTGATAACAACTGTAAGCTTAGGAAATTATTAATACGGTATAATTAAAAATGTGCCGTCAATCATCTCTATAATTAATCAGATTTATAACTGACTTGAACTATTTGAAATTTTTGATAAATAAGATCTGAAAACTCTAGTTATTTTACCAATAAATAAAAGGTACTAATTAGTTAATTAATTCAGAAGCTAACCGAGTAATAAGTTATTATTAGACCCTCATCAGATCAGAGCCAAAAGTAGTAGGCGCCCTGTCGCGAATTTCGATATTTTATAGTGCCCTCCTCCCTATAAATTTTTTAAGACAATTGTGGCTAATTTTCGAGAAAAAAATAATAAAAATATATTAATACGAGGGTCGTTCGGGCAGTAAAGTTGTGCTAGCGATTGAGCGGACATTGTTACTGGTGATGAGACTTGAATTTCGCACATCAGTCCGCCAATCAATGGAATGGCACCATTCAAATTATCCAAAAAAAAAAAGCTAAACAAATTTTGAGTACCAGAAAGAATATGGCGACGGCTTGGCGGCAACTGTGTATGCAGAAGGCATAGTAAATCATGTAAAACGTTATGACAAGTGTTTAAACTGCGACTATGTAGAAAAGTAACCTAAGTATCCAATAGTATGTAAATAAAGTTTTACTTTTTTTATATCAGTTATTAAAGTTTTTATATAAAAACGTTCTTTACTTTCAGAATTACCCTCGTAATTTTTTATGTCTTTTCGGCATCTTAGGCCATATAGACGATACTCAAATTATTTAAATACTATACACCTATGTGGGGTCTAGGCACATTTATTTATACCATGGTATCCAAATGATTAAAATAAATATTCATCTTTTTTTGTATGGTCATTCAGACAAATTCATCCAAATTAAATTTACTTCGGATGTTCAGCCAAAAAATTATTAAAACGTTGTTATAAAATAATTATTTTTTGGTCGAACATCCTTTCTAGGCGAAGAAGCTGAGAAGTCAATTTAATTTAAATATATAACTGCCTGGGTTCTGAACCAGTACCCCTTAGTTTATTATTAGCTAAGATTATCTCTAGTCTCTTGGCCATGGAGAGGGGGGGGGGGGTATTAATAATTTAATATAAATCTTTATAGAGTTCTTTTGTATACATATACAATGCAATTTAATTAATTACATAAATTACTACGTAATGTCTGTAATTTAGCCTCATTCATACTGGCACGTGTTTTAAATATATTTTCATACTAGTTTAAAATAAAATTCATTTTGACACATTTGATTGATATTTTATTTTATTGCGGGAGCGCCGTGCCCTGATGCTTTCCAACACTTGCATCGTGCTTCGGTCCGGCCCTGCCCCTTAAGCCTGAATACTAGCAACCAAACATACTCCTAAGAATAATGAAAAAGTACTTCTATTTAATTCAAGTAAACTTAATGTTTGGGATTTAATAAGGATCCGAAGGAACTTTGCAGCCAGGAGATTAAATGAAAAAATATTTTATTTAATTTTTATTCGCAGACGTTTCGGTTGCCAATCACGAACTTTATAAGGGCAAATATTGTTAACTATACACGGTCTTAGGTATTTCTTTTTTTTCATGTATAGTTAACAATATTTGTTCTGATGCAGGTCGTGATTAGCAAAAAATTAAATAAAAGATTTTTTTATTTAAACTCCTGGCTGCAAAGTTCCTTTGGATCCTGGTTTATTTCAATAATACTGACTCAATATAAAATAATTTTGTTAAAAGTCACTTTTTGCTGATGGAGAATTTTCTAACCGAAACGATCGTAACAATTAACCTCCCGAGTAAAAATGATTAAAAATGATCGAGGGGTCCACTTGCCCGCAGCTAGTTTCCATAATGAACCTTTAGGGACACACAGGGATTCACACGCCCGCACCAGGGACAAGCATTTTTACTTATAAATATGTTTCACGGAAAACCTACACCACTTTCCCTCCAAACTACAAGCATTTTTCTTCTGGTCACTTTCGATCATCCCTGGTGCGGGCATGTGGAACCCTGTGTGTCTCTGGTGCAGGTGTGTGGATACTTCCCTGTCCCTAAAGGTTCACTATGCAGACTAGCTGCGAGCGTCTGGATCCCTCGATCATTTTTAATCGTTTTTACTCGGGCTATAGGAAACTATACGACAGCGGATTAATTCACAAATTTGGTTCGGATAATCCGAGAAGTAATCCCGTCACCACAATAATTTAATTTTTAGAGAATAAAAAATATTTTTTATAATTCCTAACAGTAATTAAAATTTCAACACCATGTTTCTTCTTACATATTTCTCTTTCCCTGTATTTAACAAGATATACTATAAATGCATATAAGAAAAATAATAAATGCCTCACGCAATATCGAATAATATATATTTATTGTAAATGTTTCAGCTCTGCTTGCAAAACACTACAACTGTGTACCTAATAAATATCTGAAAGAACTTCAAAGAGAATTAGCTGAATATTGTGATCGTCCATTTGGAAACCTTACTTCTATTGAGGAGCTGGATTTTAAATGGAATTTTTATAATAGTTTCCTGTTTGTTATTACTGTCGTCAGTACTATAGGTAAGGAAAAAAAATAATCTTAATTTAGCTCTATAATAAAAGAACAGTTAATGGTGAAAGGGTTATTAAACTAAATTTATTTTTGGTAGACTAGTAATGAATTTTGTTAGCGATCTAATGATGAGCATTGGAAAGTTTTAGCCTATTTTTTTTCTTTTCTGTAAAAATCAATAGGGAAAATCTACTAATGAAAATTAATGGCTAAGTAAAAGCCCTTTCCGGGATCTGTGGATTGGTATAATAATAATTGGTAATGGAAATCCGTCTCTGGAATAAGAAAACAAAAAAACCTATTGTATGGACTACCTGTAACTTTCTACAGGGCGTTTTTTTTTTCTTTGAAGATTCAAGATGCCAAATATTCTAAAAATGAAAATTATGTAAATTAATATTTCATATTATTTCATTAATGTGTTTATATTAAAATTCTTAAATTAAAATAGAAAGAGAAACAATCAAGATAAGATAGAGAAAATCCCTTAAAAAAAAAAGGAAATTTCTCATAGAAGTCGTATGCAATTTTTTTAATATTTTCTCTTTTTAGATATTTTCAATATATTAATTTTTATTCTCGCAAACGAAGTAGAGAAAGTATTGTAATCGGCAAAAAAATTGGCCTCGAGTTTTTAATAATTCTCGTTGTTTTGGACCTTCCTTGAGTCAAAAAATAATAATTTTGGTATTATCATCGCTTGCATCACGTAGTGACGTATCTCAAAACAATTAAAAATTGAGATACAACGGGTATGGCCGTGTCCTGGCGTTCTTTACATTATCACAAAGAGACGAATCTGTATTTCCATGTTATTTCGAATTATTTAGGTTTTTTGGTTCTGCGTTTCTATACATTTAATATAACAACACGAACTATTAACAGCTCTCCTGAAAAATGATAGAAATTGAGATACGCCACTACGTGATTCAGGCGACGTTATGCCTTTGTGTGTCCGTCCATGTGTGCGAACAC
Source organism: Euborellia annulipes (assembly GCA_023213315.1). NCBI lineage: Eukaryota > Metazoa > Arthropoda > Insecta > Dermaptera > Anisolabididae > Euborellia > Euborellia annulipes. Next base: position 36,921 of record JAKCPI010004894.1, read on the forward strand.
AATATTTTACAAATTCAACCAGATCGATGAAATTTGTTATTTATTATACTAAAATCATAGATCTGTGCCAATTTTTTGGGGTAATTACGACAACCGGAACTTGAGCTTTCTTTACCCAATAAATTTTTCAAAAATTTTGAAATACCTAATTTTCTTATCATATAATTATATTATGATAAAAACTTTATTTTAAACAGTTATTATTTATTCTTAACAGTTTTTTATTTATTATTATTATTTTTTTTTGAGAAATGAAGTGTTTTTGAAATAATCAAATGCTATTGCAATAATTTAGAGCATACGAAAAAGTTGAGAGGCCGATTTTTTATCCAATTAATTTGAATTCTTTTAAATTTTTTAAATTAACTTTCTGCGTAGGAAAATGCTTTTTAATTTTTTTTTTTTTTTTTTAAACATTCACACTTTTTCTCATTCACACTCACACTCACACACATTCACACTGTCTTTTCGGCAGCTCAGGCCATATAAGACATTTACGATAACCGTTATTTATGAATTTTATATATTAGGGTCCAGGCATTTTTATTTAAGCCATCTGGTATCCAGATGGCTTAAATAAAATCATCGGACTGCCTGGGGTCCAAACCCGCGACGTTTGGTATATGAGGTTAGCACGCTAACCTCTACACCACGCCCCGTGGGCTTTTTTAATTAAATTATCCTATATTTGTAAAGACGATAACTTGAAGTCTGGCAGTAAAAAAGGTTTAACTAAAAGGTTCAAGTTTTTGTTTGTTTGTTTGTTGTGGAATGTATATTTTCATAAAGCCGACAACTAAACTATTAAATTGATAAAATATCTACACATGCCGAGATAGTGTATTTTTTCTTTGTTTAAAATAATTGACAATGAAAATAAAAAAAACTAATAAGAATAAATAAACCTGATAAAGATTATTATAATATTCACAATTTATTTTCAAAATAAACAAAATTATCTTGAATTAATCAAAAAATATATTTTTCTGTCTGGAAACATGCATATAAGATTTGGAGGATAATTATTAATTGATTAAATGAAATCAAAGAAAACATACATATCAGAAGGTAATAAAAAATTTCTCAAAATCAGAAAAAAACTCATGATGATGGGGAATAATTATTTGCTTTTAATTAATTAACCTTGATTGATGATGTAATTTGCATCAAAGTCTAAGTGTCATCAACTAACATAAAAAATAAATAATAGCCTTTTATTAAAAATCAATTTAGTAGATTATGAACGAAGATTTTGTAAAAATTTCCTAAGAACATTACATTACGTATTTGGGAATATTTATTTTCTTAAATAAGTGTTAAGGAAGGTTTTTTGCTAATATATGTATTTATATTTTATCAGGGGCGTATATAGAAATTTTTTTCGGGGGGGGGGCCCGAACTCAAAAATTTTTCTGCGGAAAATTTTTTTTTAAGAAACTAAACTTTTTCACACGCAATTTTTTGCGGAACATTTTTCTTTTGCGGATCCAAAGTTTTCCATCCTGCGGAAAAATTTGTTCCGCTGATGTCTGTATATCCCTATATATGTATATGTGTTTGGGAAATTTCGGGGGGGGGGGGGCCGGGCCCCCCGGCCCCCCTTATATACGCCCCTGTATTTTATTAATAAGACGAAGATATTTTTATTATTCATAAATAAAATAGTATTTTTGATAAAATTCATATGAATAAATATGTTTGGACCTACATAACTATTCTTATTACTTTCATATATGCCAACTTTTGTAACTGGCTAAATGTAAGCCTTAGGCCAAATAATAATAATAAAATATATATATATATATATATGCCTACACCTACTATTCCAAAAGGAGGGGAAATTCATCTCTCTCATATAGTATACTATAGTATACTACTAGTAGTCCTATAATTTCTACTCGAGTTTTTATTTATAAAATAAACAAAGTTCTGAAGTTATAGCGCACAACATTTTCAAAACAACGATATTGACACAGCCCATTTACCAAATGTATTGAGAGATTTGTAAACTAATGAATTGAGTATTTTGCTTTAATGTGTTAAATTTGTTGCTGCTCTAGGCTGCAACCTTTTTAGCCTATTGAGAAATACAGCCCTGCGGTGGCCACCGCATATAGAGTTAAAAATATGGGGATTGACTTCCCCGAGACTTTCTCGTATATTCTTTTGGAATTACGTCTGGGTGTGTGTGTAAACACGATTGCTTAAAAACCAAAGCAGCTAGATCGATGAAATTTGGTATGTGCTCCTTACACTAAAATTGTAGATTTCTATCAACTTTTGGAGTAAATACGTCACTTGCAAGTAGTACTTTACTTAAAAAGTTTTTTCAAAAATTTTGAAATTTTCAATTTTTTTGTTATATTATGATAAAATACTCTATTTTAAAAATTTTTATTCTTTGACATTTTTTCGAAAACTGAATAGTTTTTGAAATAATCAAAGAAGAAATAGAAAAATTTTCGTTAATTTTGATAAAAAATCAAAACAAAATCATACAGGTGTCATTAAAAAAGGGTAAATATAAACAAATGAATTTGTTTATTATACCCTTTTTTTAATGACACCTGTATGATTTTGTTTTGATTTTTTATCAAAATTAACGAAAATTTTCTATTTCTTCTTTGATTATTTCAAAAACTATTCAGTTTTCGAAAAAATGTCAAAGAATAAAAACTTTTTAAAATAGAGTATTTTATCATAATATAACAAAAAAATTGAAAATTTCAAAATTTTGGAAAAAACTTTTAAGTAAAGTACTACTTCCAAGTGACGTATTTACTCCAAAAGTTGATAGAAATCTACAATTTTAGTGTAAGGAGCATATACCAAATTTCATTGATCTAGCTGCTTTGGTTTTTAAGCAATCGTGTTTACACACACACACACACAGACATAATGCCAAAAATAGTTTTTTTGGACTCAGGGAGGTCTAAAACGTGGGGAAACATCAAAATCTCGGAGTCGAATTTTTTTTACGATTACATAACTTTCTCTATACGAGAAAGTAAAAAAAAATTACGCCCAGAAGTCATGCCACCCCCTCGAATTGTTACAATGCGTTCACCCTATTAAACACCTCTTTTTTTAAAAATAAGCTGAATATTTCCTATAATAATGAGAGAGAAAACGTAAAGTAGCCTGGTCTACCAAGTTTTTAGACCACCCTAATAAATTATTTTTATAATGTAAAAATTTAAAATAGACCATGAGTGAAAAGAGTATTTTCTCAGAAAAAACTTGTAGATTTATGATAAGGCTTGCAAAAGGGATTTAAAAAGCGTGTTCTCAATATAATATTATAGTTATAGACAATATAATATTGTAGACTTCAAATATATTGTGATTGATAATGATGACAAATTAAAAAATAAATAAGGCCAATAATAGGAGGTGTAAGTGAGGAGGGGCAATTTCCTGTCCCTGATCCATGTTTTGTGAATTGACTGCAATTCAATCAATTCCTAAACAAGAAGGTGTGGTTCAAGCATACTATCAATTCAAAGAGAGATAATTCAATCAATTTTTTTTTTTTTATTTATTTATACTCAAGCACACGCCTATCCATTTGGATTAACACAAAATATATTTGTGTCATAGTAAAATTTAAAATCAAAAATGATTAATTATTTCCTTTACAAATGAGGTCAAATAAACAGGTATAGGCCTAGTTATTTTTATTATCTTTCTTTTTTTTTTAATCTTAGAAATTATCATTAATATAATAATTATCAAGTGTAGAAAATAATTTTAAACCTAATCAGGAGGGAGGCCGCAACCCCTTTCTCCCCCAAAAAATAAAATAATAAAAGTAATTGGCCTATCTGCAAAGAAGAACATAAGCCACCAAGATCTCTATGAACAAGCAAGACTAGGCTTTCTCTGGATAGATGGTCCAAAGAAACAAGACTGTTGAAGGCCCTTCCAAAATGACATACATTTTTTTGTTTTCTTAAACCAGGCACCTCGCAAGATATTTTTGAGGCTCACGAACTTTTTTCGAATAGTATTTAAAATCATAACTACAAAATAAAAAGCCTCATCAATAAGAATTTTTGTTTAAAATTTAGACATATAATTTAGCAAAATTTTTCAACAATTTCGGGCCTAGTTGTAAAGAACAATAGCCACCAAGATGTTCTTTAAGCAAGGAACGCTGAACCTCTGAATGGGTAACCTAGAAGAACAAGGTTGTTGAATGTCATACAGAAGTCAATATATAGGCCAAATTTATGCATATGAAAATTTATAATATCTGCAGCCAAAAGATTTTGGAAAAAAAAAAAAAATTGTGTAATTTTATTTAGTTTTTGTAGATTTCCAAAATAAACAGTTTACAAACAACTTTAAAGAGAAATTAACATTAAACTAATCAAGTCTACCTGAAAATAAATTTTTGTGAAATCAATCTTTTGAATGTGTGTAACTATATGAGTAATAAGACAATTATAAAACTAAAACACTGATCATGGATGAGTTAAAAATATTTGCATATTATTCAAAATGGATATTGTTCTAATAAGATTTAAACTTTTGATCTTTTTTTTAGGTTCTCGTTTAAACATTTTGTAAATTAAATTAATTACGTATTTCGACAATTCCTTGCCATCATTCAGAAATTGTCGAAATACATATCAAGTCAATTCCAATCTTCCTTTGTCCCCATGACCTCCCGTGATTGGAACAAGCTCCCTGCGTCTATCTTTCCCAAAACCTACAAACTTCAGAATTTAAAGTCTAATCTCAACAGGCATCTTCTCAGTTCCCGCAGTTGAGTTCCCCTTTTATACCTCTCCTTTTGTTTTTATTTTCTTCCTGGCTCCATGTGACCACTGGTCATTATAGGTCTTCGGACCTTATGCACCCATTCCAAAATAAAATGTTAATTATATATTAATTAATACAAATTTTGAAACAAATATCCTAATATTTAATTTGTATATTTAATTTTAATAGGATATTGTTCTCTTTTCTTTTGGAATGAAAAGTGCGGTCCGCGGAACATTTTGCAAACCCATAGGTTGCCGAACCCTGTTTTAGCTCCTATTAATAAAATTTCTTTAGGATAAAAGTTATTGTTGTATAAAGAGTTCGCCAATAAATAAATCTCCCTGAGTTTCTATTCCCTTTTAATCCTATTATTATTCCTGGTCATCATAAGTCTTCGAACCTTTGCAACCAGTTGCCAAAAAAAATAAAAAATAAAATAAATAATTGATGATTGGGAAAGCCTGGCGAGACCGATGACAGAAATTAAATAAATAATAAATATAAATATATAAATAAATATAAATATAAATAAATATAAATATATATAAATAAATAAAAATAAATAATAATAATAATTAATAAAGATAATATTTATTATTTTAGGTTACGGAAATTTGGCGCCTACATTTACACTCAGTAGAATTTTAATGATTTTCTATGCTTTAATCGGAATTCCGTTCAATGGAATTTTGCTCGCAAATCTTGGGGAATATTTCGGCAGTGTGGTGAGTATTCAAATATATATTTTTTTTCTTTCTAGACATAAGACGAATGAATAGACAACCCCCCCCCCAAAAAAAAAAAAAAAATTAATATGTTTTCAAATTGTGTTCATTATATTATTTTCTTTTATTAAAGTCAAATTAGGGGAGGAGGGAGGGAGGGGGGGGGGCAAAAACGTATATTTTTCACTATTTTTATTTATTTCTTATTTATTCTTTTTTCACTAATTATAATAAATAAAAATTATAGTGATAATACGTGATATCTTTACAGATAACCAGGTAATTGTTTATTACGAAATTTCATAATTTTTTAAATTTCCTTGAAAATATAGATATTTCTCTATTTGTTCAAAAATTGTGACCTTATAATAAAAAAATATTTCAAAATTATTCAAAAAATTCATTCCAACAAGGACGTACGGAGAAACAAAACAGAATAATGTATCATAAACAATGACCTTATAACCTTTTTTCCCTCCCAGGTTAGGTAAGTTAGCTTAGGAGGTCAGGTGACAGATGTAGACGCCGCGAAGATTTATAACATCGAAATGATAGAGATAAAATAATAATTTGGACAATAGTGTAAGAAATAGATGAAGTACAGGGTCAACAGGTTTTCAGATGAATGGCGAATTATAAAGAAAAATTATTAAACATTTCAAATGCAATCTACTTTAAATTTTTATGTTATTATTTTTTACATGCTATTTAACAAGATTATGATGACTAATTTGTAAAATGAGTTTTTTCAAGTCACTTCCTGATAACTAAATGTATGTATCCTTATTTCAGATCAGGGCCGTAGACAGAGATTTTTTCGAGGGGGGTCCAAGAGGATCCCTCAAATTTTAAAGAATATAAAATATTTTTTATAATTTCTGACAGTATTTAAAATCTTAGCACTCTCTCTATATTTCTCTTTATTTATAATTTTTCACAATTTTGGAGGCCTTCCTCCCCTGGGTGTGCGACCCCATTCTCCTGGTCCTGTTTCAGATGACCAAATAATATTACAAATAATACAAACAATCAGGGACGTATATAGAAATTTTTTAGGGGGGCCAGAACTCAAAAATTTTTCTGAAAAAATTTTTTTTAACGAAACTAAATTTTTCCGCCCTACAAAAAAATTTTTTTGCGGATCTATAACATTTTATCCTTTTTTAGGGGCACGAAATTTTTTATGCTCTGCAGAAAATTTTTTTTTTGCGGGTCGTTTTCCGCCCTAGGGAGCCCCCCCCCCTTATATACGCCCCTGCAAACAATATCTTCAATTACTACAATATTAAAATGGTAAAATAAAATTAAAATGAAGAAATCTTTTAGAACAGCATTTATTACTTTCTCTTACCCTATATATGAAATATATAGAGAGAGAAAGTATTGCGATCATGTTTTTTTATTTCTTTTGTCTTGGCACTTTGGAAAATTTTTTTGATTGGAATTAAAATCAAAAATGTACTTATTTAATAAATTATTTTATGCGGGGGTCTGGCAATGTATTAGAGCAAAAGACAATAAGATTGTTGAAATTAAGCAATGCCAAGCGCTGGGAAACCACCGTAGGGTGGCCTCGGGGAATCAGCATGTGAAACATTCCTGATAGATATTATTTAAAATATGGTACACCATCTATTGCAAAAGTATTGAGACTAAAGCCCGGTAGTTAGGCAACCCAAATGGCAGTTTGTCTGAAAAATACCTTTTGCTCTCATTTTTGTGCCAGAAACAGACATTTCAAAATCTTTCTGGCTGAGACCCCTATACCGCCGTTCAGCCACTTAACTTAATCGCGAAATTAGAAGTCCAGCACTTTGTTTGGAGTGATTTAAAGAAATTCATTTTAATACGATTAAGCGGTGACGGCTAATTCGTAAACTCATGATGTGAATCCGAGAGTATATAGGCCTAATAGTTAATATCTGGGAATGATAATAAAAAATTTTAATATTCCCAATGTCTAAAAAAAAAGCAAATGATATTATACATGATTTCAAAGCATATATAAATAAAAATGAAGGATATCTTTCAGAAAATCCTTGATAATACTAGTCCGGTGACCTAAATGTTTTCGAGGGAAGAATAAAATAAATTAATAAAATAATAAAAGTGTTCACTCGTTAAATGTTGCTATACCACTAGTTGACTTTTTTAGAGTTTTATAAGAAACTTGTTCACGTATCACTTTATTATTAATATTTTAATTGTGTCTGTGGAGATCGTAGCTTAATTTCAAACAAAATCAATGAATTTGACAAAATAGTCTTCTGGAAATTAGCTGCTTCTTATATATTTTTTCTTCTTTTTTTTTTAGTTCATTCGTGTTCATCAAAGATACAAAAAAGAGCGGCTCGAGACAAGAGCAGGAATGATCACTGATATTTTATTATATTTGGTTCCGGGATTTATTGTCTTCATCTTCTTGCCATCCGGAATAATATCTTTTGTTGAAGGAGGCAATTGGACTTATGATCAAAGCGTTTATTATGCTTTTGTCACACTCACCACTATTGGTTTTGGAGATATAGTTGCTGGTAAGAAATTTTTATTTTATCAAATTTTTTAAAATTCTAAAAAAATTATAATTTCTATATGCAGCTCAGAATCCGAAGTTAACTGGCAACTGGTTCATCGTCTATCAGATATTCCTTGTAGTTTGGATTGTGTTTGGACTGGGCTATATGGTTATGATCGTAGGGTTTATAACTCGAGCACTCCGTAGCAAAAAAGTTGCAAGACTCGAACACAAATTGGTCAACAATCTTAAGCATACTCAGTCGAAATTGTGGCATGGCTTGACCAAGGATATCCAATATTTGCGACGTGTACTCAATGAAATTTATATATATAAACTCAAGGTAAAATAGATAATAATTTTAATCAGAGAAATATAATGAAGAAATTAAAATTTTAAACCTATTTGATTAAGCATTATAATATAATATATCAAAAACATATATCAGAAGTCATGAAATAATTCAATTTCCTAACCCAACAAGAAAGCAATAAAATAAATGTTATATCTTGTTTTATTATTAATGTTTTTTTTTTTTTTTTTAATGAAATAATATTAATTTTAAATTAAAAAATTAATATGAAATGATGAAAATATTTTTAAAATTTCATTTATTTTTCCTTGAAATAAATTTTGAGTAGAAAAAGGAGAGAGGGAAAATACGATTGCTTAATTATAAATTTTTATTGATAGTAATGAATGACAGTATCCTGATCCAGGGGCGGATTAATGCAATTTTGTCGGTGGGGACGGTTGGTTGGAAATTACAGGAAGAGGGGTGAAAATTGTTTAAAAACCTTCAAATATTAGCACCGTTAAGGTATTTTGAGATTTTAAATTGATAGTAAACAGATTTCATGGAACAATAAATGAGCTTTAACCAAGCCGAAGATAAGAGAAAATTGTCTGCTGTGCAGTCAATCACATAAGATTAATTATTTTAATTTTTTTCCGGGAGGAGGGGGTCGCTCCTTTAATCCGTCCCTGTCCTGATCGTGCGATTTATGATATAAAAAAATTCTAGCCCTCCCCTCTCTCCCAAAACCAAGATTGCATGCCCATAACTACCCGAGTAAAAATGATTAAAAATGATCGAGGGATACACACGCCCGCAGCAGGTCTGCATAGTGAACCTTGAGGGACACACAGGGATATACAAGTCCACACTAAGGATACACAGGGATATACACGTTCACATCAGGGGCACACAGGATATATATACACGTCCACACTAGAGACACACATTTTTCTTCTGGTCACTTTCTATCTCCTCTGTGTGTCTCTAGTGTGGACGTTTATATATATATATATATATCCCTGTGTGTCCCTCAAGGTTCACTATGCAGACCTGCTGCGGGCGTGTGTATCCCTCGATCATTTTGGGTAATTCACTCATGAATTTTTGATTAATTTAGACCACATCTTTATTTATTTTAATTAATCGGTAACCAATATAATTTGAATGAATTTTTGTCATTATGAAGCGTAAGTGAATCTGTAACCTCTAGAATTAAAGACGAGCCTCTTGTGCTTTGGCACAAGTCTAATGCCTAGAGAGTAGGCAACCGATACGCTGGACTGCCTAAATGGTAGCCTTTCTCACTGCAATTCTAAAAACTATAATATTGATAGAATATTTAATATAGATTATTATGAATAATAGTTATCTCTAATTAAATATCCATCTTCTTTTACAGCCGGTTTATAAGGACAATAAGACTTGTTGCGCCAACAATCTTTTAAAACGAAGTAAGAGTGCGCCTGCTCTCCTCGATTGGCATAGTGAAGATGCTTATTGGAAAACTCCGCCCTGCCGAAGAAGGGCTAATAGTGAAGCTGCTATTAAGGTTGGATATTCATTTTTCGATTTTATACTTTTCTTCTCCCTTCCGCACTCCGGGCTCGGCATCTATTCCAACCGTCTTTTCCCGTTAACCAAAAGAAAATTTATTTGATCATATTTTAAAAAATATTTAAACATCATGTTAATCAAAATTCGAGTTGTGTTGAATCAATTTAAACAATTTTTTTGACAGGCGCTGAAATCAAGTTCTGCTCTCACTCGTGTACTGAGTGATTCGAACCTTGGTAGAATTGACAGGGAGGCGACATTCGCAGCGGCTAATGCTCTCATCAAGCCTGTCGCTCTTTTAGCGCAAATGATATCAGCCAGCGGTAATATTGCTTCATCAGGGGACTCGTGTGGTGTCCAGGTAAGTTCGACACATTTCGTTCTTTTTTAATTTCCTAGGAAGAGATTCATCTCAAAAATAACCGGAAGTTTTTATTTATTATCGATTTAATTAAACTGGATATTTTAGCCTTGAACATTTTAAGAAAATTTTAAATATTAAATCGAGTAGTGTAGTTTAACAATATTATCTTTTTTTACAAATGATCAATGTGTATCAAGCACATTTACTGGTATAATTAATTTTTTGGGATTATACCGTAGAATAGTTGTTATTTAATCAAATTTGATTTGCTTATTAGAATAATATTCCAAATCATAATTATGAATTTTAATAAAATTTGAAATGTAGCCGTCCTCGAATCTTAGTAATTAAAAAATTTGATGATGAAAAACTCCCGAACACTTAGTGAGGAATACTTTAAATGTTCCGGTTCCCTAAGCTGAGGCGTTAACCTAAAGACCAAGCAAAGACCCCCTTACTTCCTTTCGGTGACCTTTAGGCACCGCTGCGACAAATAAAAGGTCCATGGGTTGTGGTTCATTAATCATTAAAAAAAAATCTGCAAAATCTCAACTTTCCAACTAACTTGCCATTGTCCATATTCAACTTCCTGATCAAATAAATATTTAACCTTGATTTTGAAAATGGATTATTATTAAGAAATTTATTTATTTTATTTTTTTTATTCTTTGTAACTAAGATAAATCCTTGATAAAAGAGAGGCAAAGGAGGGGAAGTCTTCTTTACTTTTAAATTACAAAAACATTAAAGCCCAAATCTACTTGTTCTCTCAACCTAATTAGTTTATAGTTATTTTCGCGCAGGCAGGTGAACTTCATAGAGTGTTTCAAATAGAGGTAAAAACACTACCGCTAAAAGTCGGGTCATTTGGATAATTAAGTTTTTGTGATTACAGTATTCCAGTAATACAGTACAGGAATCTATTCAAAATTTTAAGATGCGCGTCTCGAAAAGACGTTAGAAGACGATTCAGTACAGAGTTACTCTAGGCGGCAAGAGATGGCTAGTTTTCCCCATAGGCATACAAGGGATTTATTACATTTCATTTGAAAGATTCCAGCTAATTAATTAAGGGTAAAAAATTAATTATTGTTTAACACAATGATTACTAATTTAATTATCTATAAGATGTAGTGCGAATTTTTTAAAAAATATATTTTCTTTAATGCGATTAATCTAAAAAAAAAAATGATTTTTCCGAAAATTAAAAAAAGGGCTTCTATAAGTTATAGATATTTTAAATAGCTTTAATTAAAAAAAAATTTGAGGTCGATAGCTTGAAAATTGTGGCCGCTGGAATCCTCCCAAAATTAGCACCCCGAGACGCGCACCTTAAGAATAATAGACTAAAAAAGTTTTCACTATGATAATAAATTTAAAAATTTTATTTATTTAGTGTTTCAATGATGAGGAGATACTAGCAAGTGAGAGGGAAAACACTTTGCAAGTTCCTGCACCTCAGCATCGCACACGGGCACGTAGTGCAGCTCATCTTCCTTTGGATAAATTCGGAGAAACGAATAACGAACCATTCGGAGTCGAATGGACCTGGTCGGGTGGAATTCCGGAATCGAAAAAATTACAACAATTGATCAAGCGACCTGCTAAAAAAAGGTATTTTAAAATAAGATACAAAAAATTCTACAATTAGACATTAGCTTTTATATTATTTTAATTGATGAATTTCATTCATTTTAGACATGGAATGAGCTTGGATGCTGGTAAAAATCGAATGAACGCACCGTATATCAAACAATGGGCAACCAAAATTCTTCGAGGAAATAAATCCAAATCATTCGGGAATTTATGCCCGGAAATTTCAAATAATAAACCAGCTACAGAAGCTTATAATAATTATATGACATATTCCGGGATCGGAATAAATTCATCTGAAAGTAGTAGTATCAGAAATGAAGAACGTAGCTGCAGCGCAAATGATATCAATTGCTTTTTAGAGGAAACATCTGTTGCTGATTTAATTCGAAAATTGAAATCCATTCAATGGTAGGTTTTATTTATAAATATAAATACAATAATTTAAAATAAGTAGGAGGCGAAATTAATTATTAAAGCTTTCATGTTAATTTTTTTTATCAAAAATAAAAAAAATATGAAATTTGGATTACCACCACGAATCAATTTTAAACGGATTTTAATTTTTTGACCAATAAATCTAAATTCTATATTATATCATACACTAGTATAATTTTAAGTTCATAAATTATAAATTATAATGATATCATACTCGAATAAAAAAGTAACCGCAAGGTGTTCTTTGCTTTTCAAGGTAGTTATCTTTAATTTTTAATTCGGCATTAGCCTCCAGCCTTTATACAAAGCAAGAAGTTCGCTTCCCATTCTGAGCGACAAAAATGTATTCAAATTATATTGGCTATCAATTAATTTGAATAAGGACAGGGCCTAAATAGTAACAGATAACGAAAAATTTTTGGTATTAATTGCCTAAGTATTTAGGCTACTTAACAAATAGGAATAAATATATCACTAATCCAGGAGAATGTCTCGAGCAGTGGGTTTGCTCACCCCCAGAGAGGCACCCACTTTGGGAAACTGTTCTAGACGTTTTTCCATTTTATTTTTGAATTTCTAATTTATTAAGCATTATTATTTTTTTTTTAGCCAAGCGGCCCTTTTGGCGCCAGCGGAGGCAATTCCCCACCGGAAGCTAGGTACGGCCAGTTTAACGCCTCCTAAACTGCCTCCAATTATGACTTTATTCCCTCCACCAGAAGAAAAGTGTAATAATTACTCGCCAAATTTATCGCAAGGAATCGCACCTAGAAGAAGGTTCTCTCTTCGTCCTGTTCTCGAACCATTCCGCCGAGGATCTCTTAAACCTTCTACATCAACATCATCAAGTACAATGACAACAACAACAACAACATCAACTGGGGACCAACTTATGCCGCCGAAATTCAATTCTAAAAGACGATTCTCATTGAAACCACCTTCTACAAATTCTCGATATCCAAAAATGTTTCAACATCGATCAAGTTTAGCTGATACCTCATCATTAAACTCACCGCCTTTACCTCCGCCGATGCCGGGACCTCTAATCAAGAACAGATATTCCAAACGAGAAAGGTATGACACGTCATAATTAAAACTGAATAGAGTGAGGTAGAAATATATGTTATTAATAAATAGTGCAGACTTATGATAAGTCTGCAAAATAGAAAATTTGGAATTTATGTCCAAATTTTGTAATTGGGAAGTATTCCCAATAAAGCCCATTTTCTGTAATCACAGTTGAATAAGTGGTTATGTTAAATCGTTTGTTCAAAATGAGTTGAGTGGCTCAAGAGATGCAGGGATGTAATTTCTTCCAGTTTATCAAAATAAACCACTTATTCACTGGGATAACAGATTTATTGTTAAGAAAAAATCGCCAAAAAGATATCTGTAGGCCTATTTAAAAAAATGTAATTTATTTATTTGATTAGTTGCATAGTTTAAAAATTTTAGTTTTATTCAACAAGACATGTGTTTTTTTTTTGTTGAATATATCTATGACTTGTTTAGTCCGAATCGAGGTATTTTGAATACTATTATCTTATTCAAATATATAGATCTCGAAAAATATTTAACTTTAGTTTTATTATTTAATTGTTTTATTTAATAATACGATGAAGTTCCAAAGAAAAAGCCTTATGGTGTATATTTCCTTAATAAGGTGGGTACGAGAGGGATGTAGATATGTATAAAGATTATAAATAAACATTTAGGAAATTGTATATAATTTTGCTTTATGATAAGAGTTATCCGTCCATATTTATATATATATAGCCATTATAATTTTCATGTTTTAATGAGAGTTAGTTTTATTAATATAAATATTGTTATGTAAGTCAATTTAAACAAATGATACTCAATCTCTGGTTAGCAAATCGCATGCAGCTCAATTCGTATTGAATAGTATGTGGCCCAAAATGCAATAGTTAAAAAACTAAAATGTTAATTTAATTCATCTGAGCTATATAAAATTCATTGTTACAATGAATTTTATATAGCTCAGGAAAGAAAAAGTTTGAGTATCGCTTATTTAAACGATTATTGTAAATACAGTGTATTTAAAGTTTAGATACGAAGGTGTTTAACAATAAGAGAGGAAGTAGGTGGCATCTAGGAGATGAGCCTCTATGGAATTGAAAAATTTGTCTCACATTTGGTTTAGGCCCAGTCAAGTAAGAGAGTATGTGAAGTCGAATGACAAAGTATTGAATTGTTATGTTTTATACTGTAAGCAATGAATAATTTTATATAAGCTATTAATATACAGTATTAAATACACCGACAACTCTACAATTGATTCAATGCTTTTGTCATTCGAGTTTATACGCTCTAACTAGACTGATGATGGCATTATTTAAATAAAATCGAAAACTCTTAAATTTCAATACCATCTTCTGTGTGCCGCCTGCTTCCTTCCTTATTGGTAAATATGACTTATATTTAATATTTTATACAGTTAACTTCAAATATCTCATAGGATTAAATAAGATTAATTTTTAAAATCTCTAACAAGTTTTCCATTTTCCCCTTTACGATTGATCTTATTAGAAATTTAAATATACCTAAGCCTATTGTTCAAGTTGTGAATATAAAATGTTATGATTGGGAAAAGAGGAGTGTCTCGGTAATTGACTTTATTTGTAGATCATTATAGTAATAATATATGAAATAATTTTATAAAACCTAATTCCAGTTTTGCACCTTAACTTATTTAAATTTCAATTATTAAGTAAAATTTAAACAAGAAATTTCAAATAAGCAGTTTTTATAGAAATTATAATATTTAATAATGAAACAGGGGACATAGTTGTGCAGAGAGTGTAGTGCCATAAGGCTAATTTTATATTCAAGAATTTAAAGTAAACTTACTTTTAAAATAAAATTTAATAAAACTCACCTAATCACTAAGAAGTGTCTTCAAAAATTTCTTCTGATGCTCCAATTTACAAGTTTTACACACTTCAAAATCACTTTGACACTTTAAATTATTTTAATAAAATTTGATCCTTCATTGTTACAACACTCTCAAAATAACAACCAATTGTTAATAGCACTTAAATTATCAACGATATCACCCATAAAAAGAAGGAAATTGAAAATTCAGCGGTAAATTTAAAAAAAAAAATGTTGTCAGGCATTTATGAAAAAATTTTTTTTGTTTTCTACAATAATTTAAATTAATAATGAATTAAATAAATATTTATCACAGTTTTGGATTTGCTTGTAATATTTTATCCTAGAGTGATGGAATGTTTTATTATTCAAACTTTAATAATCTGGAGTACTAGTCGCACACAACTTTCTCTTATCTTGAGTAATTGAAAGTTTTGTTCTGTGCTTGTTACACCAAATTTTTTGTGTAGACATCAGGGGCGTATTTATGGGGGGGGGGGCGAGGGGGCCCGGGCCCCCCCCGAAATTTCTCAAACACATATACATATATAGGAATATACAGACATCAGCGCAACAAATTTTTCCGCAGGATGGACAACTTTGGTTCCGCAATAGAAAAAATGGTCCGCAAAAAATTTCGTGTGAAAAAAAATATAGTTCCTTAAAAAAAAATTTTCCGCAGAAAAATTTTTGAGTTCGCCCCCCCCCCCCCCCCCCGAAAAAAAATTTCTATATACGCCCCTGGTAGACATATATTTAGTTTACAGCAATACCTTACAAATCAAGATTTAAAATTTATAAACAAAGGAAAATATTTATATTTTTTTACCTTGGCAACTATTCCTCCTATGAAAATCGAAAAAACTTAAAAAGTATTTGGTATCCAAATGCCTTAAATAAAATAATCGGACTGCCTGGGGTCCGAACCTGAGACGTTCGGTATAGAAGGTAGGCACACTACCAACTATTCCAAGCCCCGTGGGCCTCACTTTTTTTGAACTCATGGTGACTCAAAATGCGTACTTCCAACAGAATAAATAAATACAATAAATCTCGACAAGAATACAATACATTCTCTCTGTATATAAACATATATAGGTAAGAGAAATTAAAAAGAAAACCGAATTGCACATTCCCAACTTTTTATTTTCCCAATCTTTTATTTAGTGTTTTTTTTTTTTTTTTTTTTTTTTTTTTTTTTGTCCACCTTGTTTTTTCTCACTTTGTGGCCTCTGATGGTCAATTAATACAAGGATGGGAATTATAATAAATATCATAATGTTAATTAAGACGAAAAATATTTTTAGTTTTATAAAAATAAGTACATAGTAAGTAAATGGAAATTTTTTATATCAAAAATAGAGAAAACAAATATTGTTAATATTAATAGGCCCAAATATTTAAATGTTTTTATTTGTCTTATTAATTGCACATTTTTTTTGTTAATAAAAATCATAGTTTATATTTTTTCTTTTTTTTTTTAAGTTTTCATTTAAAGCCTTTTTCGTGATCAGAGGTCATTTAGAGGCCAACCTTATTTATTAATATTTCAAATTCAAATAAAATAAATTTTAATGGTTTGAGAGAGGAATACACAAGAGGCGAGTACTCCACCACTATGTTATGACTCACGGACAAAATCTTCGTTTGGTTTTGTGTTTGTGAAAAATTATATAAAGAAACAACAAAAATAATTATAGAAAATAATATTTTTCAAACAAATAATAAATTCAAGCAGGACAAGCAGTCGAAACGTTGTGCAGTAGATTAGGACGATAAGGAGGAAAAAACCAGCTTCCTTTTTCTCTCTCACCACTTCAATTTATTTGAAAATATTTCGGTTCAGTGCATATATGAATTTTTTGAGAGAGATTGCCAAGATTATAAAATAATAAAAGCACTGAAGATGGACCCTGTATAGGAGCCGAAATATTTGCAAATAAATTGAAGTGCTGAGAGAGAAAAAGGAAGCTGGTTTTTTCTCCTTATCGTCCTAATCAACGATTCCCAGCTATACACATTTACCGTTGTACAGTATTTATATTATTAATAAATAATTAATACAAAATGTCTATAATTAAAAACTCCCATAATAAAAATAATAAATTATAAGACTATTTTTTTTATTTATTTCAAATAAACATTTTTAGGAAGTATTTGATAAATAGTTTGAACACGTTTTTTGATGGCCTAATTCTTTAAATAAGGGCCAAAAATGAAGTAGTGACTTATTATGGCATAGTTCAAGAGAATGGAAAAAATGATTTTTAATGTTGTTCCCAAGATATTCGTGCGATTCCTCAGGTCGTAGGAGATGAGTAATAAGAGCAGGTCTGCATTTTTTTCTAAAAAGAATTGAATTATTTAAAAAAAAATAGAGTGGAATTGATATCATAAGAACATTCTGAGAGAGCTAATTAATGTGAATAGTAATTTTCAAACATTTGAAAATCCCTGTTCATTTTTATAGATGTATATTGAAAGTTAAAAAAAAATGTATTCTTCAAATTTAAGTCTGATAGGCTTTCAGGAAGTTATGAGAAAAGTATCTAACATGTAAGTTGATGATGGTCTCGATTATTTAAAATTTTATATAAAATTCTACTTACAGAAATTTGACTTGAGAGTTGACTTCATTCTTCAAAGATTGCGATATATAAGGATAAATCAAACAGAAGAAAATAACATTTTTATTTGAATTTAAAAATTGAATAATATTTTGTGACGATATCTTATAGATATTTCTATCAACTTGAAGATAAATTCTTTGTAAATTTGGACATTCAGAAAATGCTTCAAAAAGTTTTTGTATTTGTCCAATATTGGGTGTAACAAACCTAAAAAGTAAAAATTTAAGTTAATAAAAAACAAGGCGAAAAATAAGCCAATATTTATTAATTTAATTATATATTTTCCATAATTATTTCATAGATTAACATTATAATAATAGGGAAAATTGGAAAAAACTAAAAAAAAGTACATCAGTAAGTAGTAGTATCCGAGTATTCTAAAGACAATATAAAAGGGAATTTGTTTTGTATACGAGAATTTTCCCAAGGATGTGACCTAGCACAATTTCATATTGGTGCCGGTATAATGCATATTTAAAATTTGAAAAAAATCGTTAGAGCTCGCTCGTGTAGCGGGCTAGGGAGTCTGTCGGCTTTCTACAAAAAAGATCCCTGATCAAATCCTGGGAGTGAGAGATTTTTTCATTAAATAAAAATATAAATTTAATGAAAACAAATCCACAAGCAAGAACTGGATTGGAATATAGGATCTCACCACAATAGCCCCCAGGCAACTCTCCCTCTACGAAGAGATGGAATTGCCGAAAGGAGGTAAAGAAGGTTTCCTCTCAGTGATGCATACGAAAGGAATAGGCTACAGGGCTGAGGGAGTCGCTTCTCAAACTAGGACATCCTTCCTAGTATAGAATAGGTTGGATAAAAGGAGCCGGGTGAAACCAGGAATAAAATAGCTAGAAAGGAGAAGTTGGAGGAGTTAGAGATAAGAAATAATGTAACTTCACGGAGTGCCGGTTGGCTTCGAGCACGTAAGCACCTCGGACAAATAAATGGTGAAGCGTGAGAATAGAATTCAGAGATCAAAGCTCTAATCAGGGGTTTGCCTGTCGCAGCTATAGTGCCGATGATACTTAATATAAACATTTATCCTAGTCAACAGGCTTTAATGAAGGCCAAATTAGATACAGGTGCGCTGACAGGTGAACTGTCAGCCTAATTTGGCAATTAGAATTTTGGAGTTTTTATCTTCATCTCACCACAATAATTTCAGGCACAGTGAGATTGTAAATAATTAATTGTCATTTAAGTCATTTACCTTATATCAAGTAAATTTTTCATATTTTTTATGGATTGACATAATACATATAAATGTGTAAAATGACCTTTAAGGCCAATATTTTCTAAAGCTAAATATTTCAAAGATGGACACTTTTTAGAGATCTGAAAAAAGAAAAAGAAATATTAATAAGTTTTTTAATTGCAATGAGGTAGAATATTTTTTTAAAATAATCTTCATTTTTTTCTTCTTTAATTTAGAATAGTTAAACATTTTTTCTAATTAATAGAAATGCTAGGATCAGGAGAATAACTGAGACCGATCGTGGCATTTTTGGAAAATAATAATAAAAAGTTTTAGAATAATGATTGATTGAAAGTATTAATATAACCAAAATTTTTCGCCAATAAATTTGTAGTTAAAATTAAAAATATATTTATATGAATTAAAGAATGTGTTGTACTTACTTCAGATAGGAAGTTTAGTTTATAAATAGTAATATCACAGAGGGTAAGAGAAGTTAATTTGGACCAATTGGCTAGATGATTGAGTGAATTTTCATCTTTTGAAAAACTAAAAAAGAAATAATCTATTTAAAGATAAATACAATAAAAATAAAAAGGTGATTTAATGAGACAAGAGAGGAGTAGTGATATCAGTTCAATGCTTCCCCAGGAGAGAAAAAAAATAGTTTCTAGAATGGCCGGGACTCGAAACACGCAACAAAATATAAAGTTTTTTATTTCACCTGGCTACTGACCACTTGTCGCACTCATCCTCAAGGCAAGAACTAAATTCTGACAATTTTACTTACCCTGAGGATGAGTGCGACGAGCACTCGGAAATTTGGCTATAAAATATAAAGCTTTTTTGTTTCACCTGACTGCTGGTTCCCGGTAAGGCTCCCGACCCATTCTACTAATGATTTAAATAAATTTAGAACCGACCTGGCATCAGAAACTATTTAAGTTTATCGATTTTGAGACAAAGTTAATAGTTTTAACAGTCAGCTATAAGGCGAAGTGGGTGGAAGTGTGAAATTAAGTTTTAAAAGGTGATATTATAAGAATTTATGTAATACTTACTCAGCCTTATACAATTCAAAATGCTTCATATTTGGAAAATTCACTGTTAAATATTTAACTGAAATACTATCAAATTTTACATCTGAAAAAAAAAGAATGGAAATTTAAATTTCAAAAAATAAAAGTGTATAAGTAGGCCATCTCATGTGTTGGTCGTTATACAGTGTGTGGTTATGTGTGTGTTTGCCTTTAGTCGAATAAACAACCGAACATTATTTTCTGTGATTATTGCATTTCTTATATTATTTTTTTAAATAGCAAAGATATGTCTTGAATAAAATAAAAAATATTAACAAAAATCATTAACTATTAAATTGTATTGTAATTTCCAAAATTGGCTTGAAAATTAAATAGGTTTCCTAGAGCAGCGGTTTTTAACCTTTTAAGACCAGCTCATTTCAACAGATTTTCATTTACTCTAAGTAAAATGACACTATTAAAGCAAATCCATACATGCTATACATGTGATTACTAAATTCATTTTATAAAAGATGAAATACCTTATTGTAAATTATTTTAAGGTCCAAATATTCAAAAAATAAAAAATGAATCCAGTCCTCTCAATTTATCTATTAAAGAATCCCGATTATATATTAAATAAGGTATACTAGATAAGTAATATTTTTAAATTAGAAATGACAACATCAATAAATCAAGGATGTATATTACATCGTTAAAAGAATAATCGTCATTTTAAAATAGATAAATTGATCAAATTCATTTTACATTATCTAGACTACTTTCGAAAATGTGAACGTTTATGTTATATATATATATATAATATATATATATATATATATAGATATATAAAGTTTATCAAAAAAACATTATGACTATAAAGGTTTACATTGTAATGAATACATACTTTTATCGGATGAATTCATTCGTATTACTAATTGTTGAAGCGCATTTTGAGAAAAATTTTTAAAAATTGAAATTAAATGTCTAACTTCCATAGACACATTATTATTTCTTGTGCTTAATCCAAAAACTTCAAGATTTAATGTAGGATGAGGAGATGAAAAAAATTCTATAATATCCTAAAAACATAGAAACATTTTTTTTAAATTTAATTAAAATAATGATTTTTTTAGTCTTTCAGTATTAAAGGCCATATATCGCCTGCAGAGAATCAGTGGCGAAAGTCCGAAATTCAACCAAATAGAGAAAAGGCGTTTGAATGTTTTATAAACATACAGTCCCTGGCCAAATTATTAGATGCACTGCAATTTTTTACTAAAATGTGTAAAAACTTACTTTTTCAGTTTTTTTCGATTTTCTCAAAATTTGCTCTAACGATTTTGATTAAAATTCAAAAATCAATTATTTTTAGATGCTCTTTCAAATGTGTATTTTCATTTTGCTCTCAAAATTGTTTGAAGACCACTTTACTCTAGTACTTCATAGGAAAGATAGGAGAAATGGTTGCTAACAAAATATAAATTTTACATCTTGAATTCTAATATTTTGGCGTAAACTAAATATATGTCGACACAAAAAGGTAAGAGAAAGTTGTGTTCTGTGCTTATCACACCAGATTTTTATTATAAGACAAAATTGAGCGCAGTATAATATATATATATAAAATATATTCATAATAATTTCTATAATAAAAAACGAAATTTCATTGGCTAGTAATCAAAATTTGCTGTAGTGCGTCTAATAAATTGGCCAGGGACTGTATATATTTAAATAGCCGGGCAACAAATGAATAGGCCAGAATCAATAGCAAAGAATGGAAATATATTTTCGCCACTTCGGCACTCGGAAAGAGAAGACGTTTTAACAACGTTTGCTTGGCTTAACTCAAAAATTGAATTTTAGGACTTTCGCCCCAGTGTATTGAATTACTTTAAAGAATGCAAACAAATTATAATATCTATATATTGGATTACCTCAAAATAATCTTTAAAAATTAATAGGTGTTTTAAACATTCAATTTTTTTTATATATAATATTGAAGTTTGTCCAAGTACGGTAACAATTTCGGTATCACAGGCATTATTATCCTTTCTAAGAATTGCATCTGAAAAAATCAAAAGTTTTAAAATGTATCTTAAAATCTCTTTATTTTGTTTGTAGAATTTTTTTCAAGGGATATATACCACTGACGTAATTACGGGATATGGACGAGATAGTTCTGGTGAATATTTTAAATACATTAAAAAAAAATTGCCTTTTTTTGTTTCAAATTTAAATCAATTATATAGACTATCTTTATAGTTACCTTTTATGCTATTTGAATCATCAAACCATGAAACATATAAACAATTTAAGTCTGAGTCGTACCACTTTTCACCTAAGATTTTAGGTATAAATAAATTTAAACAGACTTGATTTAAATGTATTTTCAAAACATTTAAATGTGGTAAATCAACTGTATTAGATGAATGATACATAGGTGAGAGTGAAGTTAAATGATTGACCGAAGTTTGCATCACCTAAAAAAAACAATAAGTTGTATTTAAATTCAACTAATCTATTTCAAATTAATTACACATACATATAGTATTTGAAACGGAGTGTAACTTATATTAATAATTTGAATCCCTTAAATGATTTGGGAAATTGATCTAGGTCTAGGGCCTAGGCGCAAAGCCGGGCTAGAATAAAATGAAAAATTGTAAAAATATACTTACTTTTAATTCAGTAAGATTCTTGCAATAATATATCATTTGTAAAAGATCCCTTTGAGGAACAAAAATAGTGCTTAAGACGATAAAAAGTGAATCCAACTCCAAAAGTTGATGTGAGAATGATGGAAAACTAACATTAATATGAGTGTCAGGCCACAAAAATGATACTTTTTTTAACTAAAACATGAAAAAAAAAAATTAATTTTAAGATTAAAAGAAGTATACTAGAGATGCTTTTATTGAAGTCAAATGTATAGTAGAGTATAAAATAAAAAACAATTATTATTA
This sequence comes from Euborellia annulipes, assembly GCA_023213315.1. NCBI lineage: Eukaryota > Metazoa > Arthropoda > Insecta > Dermaptera > Anisolabididae > Euborellia > Euborellia annulipes. Next base: position 59,886 of record JAKCPI010004894.1, read on the forward strand.
AGATATTATTTTAAAATAAAATTAAAATTTTTCAACTCATTACCCAATTTTCATGCAATTCTGCTGCATAGTTTTTGCTACAGATTGCTCGCAAATTTCAAGTTTAATTATGAAGATCCAGTATATGCTTTTTAAAAGAGTAGAAATTTTACCTTTAAATTTTTAGATATCTGGAAAAAATTCTCGATTTTCAAATTAGTATCAATGAAATGGAATTCTTTCAAATTTTTGAGTTGTTTAAGAATAGTGATGATTTCTTTTTGGGAGAGCCAGTAGCATCCATTCAAATTAAGACATTCAACTAATAATCTCCGAGGTGCAGGTCGAATAAATTTATATAATTCTTGATATGATAAATTATATTCAAATGATATACAAAGATCTCTGAAAATTAGTAATTAGCATTATTGAAAAGTTAATGATATAATTCAAATATGTTAAATAGATAAATACTTTTCTTATTATTATTAAAAATACTTACTTTGTGATCGTTCTGACGTGTAATAAACTATCAAATCGTTTACAAACTTTAGATAATGTGATAAAATCCTTTATTGAAAGTAACTTGAAAATATTTATTAATATTTCATTTGGTAGAGACAATAAACTATATTCAGTATCCATTACCTAAGTTTTATTTAATTAAAAATTAATATAATAAATAATTTATATTAAATGGCATAATTTACAAATTAAAAATAAATAAAGTTTAACCAGATGGTAAATTTTTAAAATTTTGAGTTTGACAGTCAGTAGCTGCCAACCTAGAAGTCCAAAAATAAAATTTCCTAAAATAAAAAAATAAATACAATAATGTTATTAAAAATATTTAATTAAATTTAAAACTGATTAGAAGAAATATGTTAGTAATAAATGAGTGTTTATTCAAAGCAATTTAATAAAAAAATATTAGTAGCAAAAAAATACCAACCGTCGTGAAAAAAGCGCTACTTTTCAAATTATTCCATTAATAGTTGAACGGATCAGTGAGTGCTGTTTCTGACTTTGTTGTGGCCTCCGTGCCATGAATTTTTGGCACCCCTCTAAGATTTATTTAATTAAAATGTTGATTTTTTTTTATTATATATTTTACTTTATGTACTCTCGGAACCTATTATTTTATATTACACAAAAAATCATGTGATAGCACATCACATAACTAGATAAAAAGTACACTAAAAAAAATTAAACAAAATAAAAATAATCAAGGATTTATTTCTTTATGAAATAATATTTTTATTATAAAAATATTTTATAATATATATATATAAATTTATATGTATTTATTATATAGATAAAATTGAGATTTCAGATTATGTATTTGATAAATATTTTATAAATACTTTGGTTTATTCCAAATTAAAAAGTAAAAGCCATAATTATTGTCGTTAAAATTAACAATAATAAATGATTAGTTATTCACCATAAAATATTTTTTTTACAAAAAAATAAAGAGTAAAACTCTCTTTTTATTATTTTAAAATTTACAAAACATTTTATAGCTTCTCATTTAATTATTATTTACAATTAAAATTTTTTTTCTTTTCCAACTTTAATATACAATTAATTTAATTTACAAAATTTATTTAAAAATCAGACTTAATAGAATATATTAATAGATATCAAAAATACTGAGTTTGTATATATATAAATGGATTTAACGATGTAATAAAATTACGCCTAATAATAGCATTATTTTTCTACTATTTATATGTATAATAATTATAATTATAAGGCATATTATTGCAGTTAATTAAATGCATTATTAAACCATGTAAAAAAGCATCGCCCGAGTTCCAGAGATTTTTCCTCTGAAACCGATAATGTGGATATCGGGGGCTGAATTCACCCACAAATTTAAATTTTTTTAATTTTTTTATGTCTGTATATATATATATTATCACTATGACTATTTGCTGTCCAATACTGTAAAGTCAATTGTGCCATACCCCAATTATGTCCTTTTTTCTTTTAATCCTGCTTTATGTCTTTTTTTTTGAACTAAGGTTCAAAATCTCACCGGCTAGGTCAGTGTGGGAATCATAAACCAAGAGAGTTTTTTTTTTTTTTTTTTTTTTGGTTTTTGTAAATCTCTTTATTTTTTTTTATTTGGGGGACCTGAAAAAATAGACCACCAAACTCTTTTGCTATTCCGCCCTTGTTGTTTTTTTAATTTATTTTTTTTTGTTTGATGCGGGGAATTTCAAAAAACAAAAAAAAAAACCTTAAGCGAATACAGAATTCGTTTTTTTTATGTGTTTCGTTTCTGGTAGATGCCAGTGGTATTCTTACCATCAGCCTTTTTCCAGGTGTTTCGGGTGCCGATCCCCAACTCTGGTAATAATAATGATTCATATGAGTAAATTCGCCAGCGAGACTGGCCGCGGTGGTTCCGGCCTGAGGGTCACCTTCTTTTTGGGTTGTAAGCGGGCCTCAAAATTAATTTTCCCCAAATCAACTTCCCTGGGTTTGGCGCTGAGGCTAAAGTGGGCTCTCTTTGACTTCCTTCCTTTCATTTTCATCTCATTTTTTTGTTTGGGTTGTTCTGGTATAGATTAGTTCGTAGAAAATTTGTTTTCTATCTTGTAGGCTTTCAGTGTGTTGTTTTGTTTTTTCGTTTTAGTTTGTCAAAAATAGTAAACTGTGTTGTGGTCGTGAGCCAGCTGTAGCATTGGGGGAGCCTTGCAGTTATGAATTCATGAGAAGGAAGTTTTGTGT
>JAKCPI010004895.1:0-15564 GCA_023213315.1 Euborellia annulipes
GAAGATGGGTAAATAAATTTCACCCGTAATGTCTCGTTGAATTATAGGCTTTTACTTTTTTGGTTACACCTGCTCCTTCTCCTAAGAAAACAGCCACTGGCTTCATTGATTTACCTAAAAATAGAAAAAGTTTTAAAAACTAGTTATCTAAAAAATTCTGGACTCTCTTGTGCAGATCCCAAAGATCTGGACCGAGCTTGAGAAAGCGATTTCGACATCCAATTTCTTTAATAAATTACTTTTCTTGGAACAAAATCTTCTATTGTTTTTAAAATCTTGTTAAAAATTTGATAAATGATAAAAAACGAAAGAGGATGCCCTAATTAAAGAATTCTTATTAAATAAATAAATTGGGGATCTAATTTTGATTGTGACTGTTATGTTCCGAGTTTCTTCCAATAAACACTATACATAAATGCTATGAGCTCCCCGTAATCATATTTTAATTTTTCATTTTTTAGAGCAAATAATAGCTATATTCAGGGATGGGCGTTAATCAGTTACATGTATTTGAAATACAAGATACCAAATACAATATTAATTGGTATCTTGTAACTCGTTACAGAATTGGCAAAGTAATTGGTATCTTGTATTTCGTTACATTTTTTAGTAATTGGTATCTGAAATTCGAGATACCAAATACTTTTTTTTTATTTGCCGTAGTGTAAAAAGTCTTGCAGAGGGAGCTGAAATCGTTTTAATTTATTTAAAATTACTGTATGTAATCGTCGTGTGGGTTCTCTGCTCCGGATCTTAGTAAAAACCAGTAACGAGAACTCAATCAATCCGCCAAATTTTTCACTCTTCGTTAAAAAACTTTTTTTGCTTTCTTCTTTCAATCAGCTCTCAGCTCTCAACGACTAAATCTTTGTTCTTCTGCCCCAGTTGAAAGATTGTTTTCATTTGCGGGTTTATTTATTCTCCATCAAGTTCCAGATTATCCGACAAAACTTTTTGAAAACTTGGTTTTTTGAAACCTTTTCATATTTTTATAAATAAATTTTTTTTAGTGTCATGAATAATTTTATTGTTTTCGATTTTCCAAAGGTATTCTCCAATATAAGTTTAGCTGCCACTTTCCTAAACTAAATTTATTTAGGGTTCCAGATAGAGCCCTGCACGGGCCGATTTTTTTGGCCCGGACCGGTCCGTGTCCGTATTTTTTTTGACTTCCCTCCCGTACCCAGCCCGTAATTTTTTTACCATTCTTCAGGCCCGCCCGGAATTTTTTCAAACCCGTCCATACCCGCCCGAGATTTAGTGAATGAATGAACGAATGTCTAGTAATAGAAATAAAATTTCATTTGCATGCCCGTCCGCCCGAACCCGTTTATTTAGACTTGCTACCCTCCCGTATCCACCCGTAATTTTTTCATGGCTTCCAAAGCCCGCGGGCCGGGCGGGTAACGGGCCTACGGGCCAACCCGTACCCGTGCAGGGCTCTAGTTCCAGAATTACCCCTCCAAAAAGTATTTTAAAATCAAGGAAAAATTTGTTTGTAATTGGTATTTTCAATGTATTTGAAATACATAATTGGTATCTTGTATCTCGTTACACAAACCCGTGAATAATTGGTATCTTGTATTTCGTTACAAAAATCTGAAGTAATTGGTATTTTGTATCTCGTTACTCAAAATCGAGTAACTTGCCCATCCCTGGCTATATTTTTCCTAATATTTCGTTCTCACATATTTCATTCAAGTATTTAGAATCATTCAAAAAAAAAATTTTAAATTATTCCATTTTCTCTAATCTTTGTAAAGAAAACGATATCAGGGCTAGTAGTCACTTAGGTAACTCATCACTTCGTAGCACTAATTGGTACATGTGGTACATATAGTGCCTAAATGAAAATATATCATCTCTCGATCTACAATATGTTCTAAAAAAATAATAGCAAAGTTACAAAGACCAGGGTTGGAACTGATTGTGTCAGAACAGAATTATCGCTCAATCCGCCACTTCAAGCTCGATGCGGCACCTGATCCCGGCGTCCGATTTGAAAAAATTAGGTGTCAAATTAATCCTTAGAACAAAAGGAAAAAACTAGGGGTGAGAGTTCTTGAATTAAAAAGTCAAAAAATAAGGACCGCCCTAATATACACGTTTGATTTTCGCGACATGATCTGTCTGTGTATGTCAGTGTTCAATTTAAAGGATAAGGAATTAAGCTAGGAGGGTTGAAATTTCGTATTGAAGTTAAGCACCTCACTGAGGCGTAAAAATAAGCTTTTAATCAAAATCGATCAAAAAGTACTAGTACTTTACTGATGTATTTTTTCAGTTTTTTTTCGATTTTCTAGAAATTCACTCCAACGATTTATGTATATTGCCTGTGAACTGTGGCTCAGTGAGAAAACATTAGCTTCTCGTGTCTAGGGTCCCGGGTTCGCTTCCCGTCCCAAGCGAGAAAAATTTATTTCATTTGAATTGGCTACCAATCATTTCAAATAAATAGGGATGGGGCCTAAATGGCCTAAGATGCCGAAAAATGCTTTAAATAAAAAAAAAATGTGTATATTCTCATTTTGCCTTTGTAATCTTATGAAGATCACTTTACTTTTGTACTCCATAGGAAAATGGTTGCCATGGTAACAAAATATAAATATTTTCCCATGTTTATAAATTTTACAAATAGAAATGCCTGACCCCACAATAGATATATTCTCTACAACGGTTATCGTCAAAGTCTTAAATGGCCTAAGTTGCCGAAAAGACTGTATGAATGTGTGTTAATGTGAGTGTGAATGAGAAAAAAAGTGTGAATGTTTAAAAAAAAAAAAAAAATTTTACATGTGGAAGTCAAATGTACCGTACTGTCTGAAACTAAATATATGTCGACACAAAAAAATAATTTTCAACTATTATTATTCATAATTAGAGCCCGGATTTTTATGCAGCAAAAAGCGCAAAATATGCCATATAATATGCAGTAAAAGTATTAAAATATGCAGCCAAATATGCGATATATTTATGGCAAAAATACAGTGGCGGATCCAGAGGAGTTTCTCGGAGGGGGTAATCTGGTGTGACTGTTCGCACAGCACACAATTTTTTCTTATTATCGGTAATTTAAAGGTGAATTCTGTAGTTGTTTACCAGAATTTATATACAAATCAAATTTTTAAGTATTAATTTTGAAAATTTTATATTAAAAACAATTTTTTTTCAAAAAAAAAAAAATATTTAAAAAAACAAAATTTAATTAAAAAAAAAAAACAGGGAGCAATCCATTGCGAAATTTTTGAATCAAACGAGGACCCCTGTTTTGACATTTTTTTTTTCTTTAATTAATTTGACTTCGAACTATGAAACACAACTGACTTGATATTCATCCAACGAAAATTCTAGAAAAACTAAATTTATTTCTTAAAAGAGGATATAAAGCAGTGGTTCCTAACCGGTGTGCCCCGGCACCCAAGGGTGCCGCGAGAATGCCTAAGGGGTGCCGCGAGATATTAGATTTAAAAAAAAAATAAAATAAAGAGGCGAAAAAATAAAGTTTTGCTAAAAAAAGGTCAAATGATTAAAATGGAAGCGGCAAAATTTTCCGTAGATCGGAAAAATTAAGCTTTGACAATAAAAAGGTCAAATGATTTTCACGCAAGGGAAAAAAAATTTGCCCCAGGGCGGAAAAAAATTTCGATTTGATAGGGAAAAAAAGGAAAGGTGCCGTTAGTGTGTAATATTATTCCCAACGCACCTTTGGGGTGCCGTGAACTTCAAAAGGTTGGGAAACGCTGATATAAAGAATAAAAAATTTATTTTTTACAATGTAATAAAAGGCTTAAAATTTTTTTTTTAATTTTTTTTTGTTTAATTTTTTTTTTTTTTTTTTTTTTGTTTAAAAAAAAAATTAAAAAATTAAAATGAAATGAAACTTTGACTGAAAAAAATTTAAAATATCCAAAAAGTTTTAAATATGCAACTTTATGCAATATTGACCAAATATGCAAAAATATGCAATATAGAATTTGAACCCTAGCTCCAAGGGGGCATGATTCGGATAGAAAATTGGTTTTCAGTGATGTACCTATTAGCAAATAGAATATGCAATTGCATAGGAATCCGGTCTCTATTCATAATCATAGGCGCCGGAACAGGGGGGGGGGGGGAGGGGGCAAAATTTATTTTTTTATTTCATTTATTTTTAAAAATGATATATTTTTACTTTTGAAAAATAAAATCTTCTAAATTAAAAAAAATTAAAAGAGTAAGAAATTTATTTTTTTCCAAATTTTTTCCAAAATTTTTTGATAAAATCACTAGCAAATTTTTTAAAATTTTAATTTTATTAAAATTGTGATTTTATTTAAAATAAATTATTTTAATTTTCTAAAAAAAATTTTTGCCCCCCCCCTGATACAAATTTGTTCCAGCGCCCCTGTTCATAATTATAGTTTATAAGACAATTTGCTTAACTAATTCCGTTTCAAGAATACGTATATCACCTGTAAAAAAATATCGCTCTCATATCTAACTCACTTAAACCACTTTAATATTTAAACTCGCTCAAACTTTGAATTTTTTTTATCACAAACTTTTGACTTTTGACTAACTCAAGAGTGTTTCCAATTGATTCGATTTAGTCTCTTTTCGATAAAGAGTGGGGACGGGGAGAGGGAGGTTCAGGACTTGGATTGTTGCTCCTCTCTTGGTAAATATAAAATATAGTTAAGCAAACTATTGTTTTGCTGATGCCATTTTATCAGGACCCAAGAAATAAAGTGGCGTCAATCATCCCCTTTACCCCTCCCTTGTATCCACCCTTGCCCTCACCTCCAAATGACGCCACTGATGACAATACGTTTGGACCTCTCAAAAACCTCCCCTAATTATTTAAAACCAAAATAAGCTGCACTACCTAATTAAAGTAATGATAATTTATTTTACTATTCAAATTTATATTTTTTAATTAGCTACTTTATAGTTTATAGATAATTTATTTTCAAGTGACCTTTAAAATTAACTATCTAAAATAAAGCGATATATCTTTAGTTTAAGTAATTAACGTTTTTTCCATTTATAATTTAAGATTAAAAAATTTTATTTTAACCATATATTACCTGCTGTTTCCTATTTTTTATTCTAATTTATTTGCACTTGACTATTAATTTTTGTTGGGCTTTACCGGTAAAGCAAAAAAACTATAAACAATTAATAATAGCTTTATCTAATAGTGAGTGGCGACTTGCTTTTCTACTATCTTTTCGTCAGGACGCTCGAATCTTTTCGATCGAATTTTAAATTTTTCGTTCATATAAAGAATATCTATTTATACATACCTAAATTTTAGTTAATGATCTTTGACTTCATTGACGCTCTATTTAAAATAAAACGTAAATTATTCAAATTTTATTTAAATTGTAATTCTTACATTATATTAAAATCAAACAAATAAAAGAAAAAAAAACAAGGCCATCTCATAATAATATTATTCTTTTAGAATACGGTAGTGTTTTAACACTGTCAGAGTAGTAAGGAAGAGAGAGAGAGAGAGAGAGAGAATGTATTGGATTCGTGTCAAAAATTTGATGTTGAAATTTTGTTTTACTTAAAAATAATAAAATTTTGTTGGCTTTTTTGAGAAAGCACTTCAACCAGGAGCGAATTTAGGAGGGGGCCCTCCGAAATTTCCCAAATTTATATACACATATACGGGTATACAGTGAACAGGCGGTATATAAGGGGGGGGAGGCAAGGAGACCGCCATCCCCCCGAAAAAATTCCGTCTTCCAAAAAAAAAAAAAAAAAAAAAAAAAAAAAAATGGATGGATTTCAAGGCAGAGTGAAAAATTTTGCCACTCAGAGGACAATTTAGTTTAAAAATTTTAGCAGGGCGGAAAAAATTTCGTGTCTCTAAAAAAAAGGTAAAATGATTAACATGACCATAGGCAAAAAAATTTAAACATGGCAGGCAAAAAAATTTTTGCCACCCTGTTGGAAAAATTAGTTCCGCCAAAAAAAAAAAAATTTTTTTTGAAGGGCGGAAAAAAATTTGTGTTTCATGGCAGGGGAAAAAATTTTGCTGTCCTGCGGGAAAAAAACAAAATTTGGTTTCGTCAAAAAATTTTTTCTGCAGAAAATTTTTGAGTTCCGGCCTCCTCCTCCCGAAAAAATTTCAATATACACTCCTGACTTCAACTAGACAATTTTTTGCGGGTTTGCTTATTCCTTCGGTCACAAATTCATTTCTCTTATGCTGAGTCAGCAATAGAATATTCTAAGCTAATAACTTGTCCGACTAAGATAAATTTCTACCTGGGACCCCGCAGCGCTAAGGATACAAAGGAATTTACACAAATAACCTATTATTTTAATCATAGCTACCTTGAAAGCAATCATAAAATAGAGTAATACTCAGAAATAATTGCTAATCATTTCGACATTAAGCCAATAATCCACGAAAGGATTTAGGTGATAGGAAAATAAGGATATGTCCAAGTCGGCTGGGAAAATCGGAGATTCCCGATATCACTTTCGATTATCTTGATGACGAAAGATGATGATCTCGTTGTCGCGCCGTAGTCGGTTCATTTAGGACTTTTAGAGCAATCCATTAAATCTATTGATAGACGTGATTAGCAAGTGAGATCGCTAATCAATATATACCTTGAATATCAATTGCGTTTGGTGAGATTTCATGAACGCATTTGCCGTTAGTTTGTAAGAAATGTAAATATGATATATATTATATCTAAATTGTATTTATTTTATATTTGTAATGACGTCAATCAAGTATTTTCCCGATGAATATTGTTTCAATCTTAATTAATAACTGATAAAAGTAAAATCATTTGCTCCTAAAGACCACCCATATAATCCTCTTATTAACTTGAGCTCCATTTATTTATTATATTCAAAATATAAATAAGAATAAATTTTATTGATTATCTCAAATTAAAATAAGTAAAATTTGTAGCGAAATTACATTCGTACTTTTTAGGTGCGCTTTTAAGAAAATTTTTATACACTTTTTTTATTTACAATTTTTTGAGTTCAAATTTTATTTGAATATGTTGTTGATCCAGTCTATGGCCTTAGAAAATGACGCATTATTAGAAATTATAATCAGATTTTTCATTTATAAATTAGTATTGGGATGTTCGGAAAATTCGTGCCGATTTTGAAGGAAAATTGAAATTCAGAAGAATTAAATTTTAGTATACATTTATTAAATTATATAGATGCCATTCTGTTATACTTCAGACAACTTAATAATTAAATCAATCGATTTATTCAGACCTGTCCTTACGCCACTTACTAAAAATCAGCAGGAACTTTCCGGACAACCGAATATTTGCCAAAGTTTAAATTTTTCTGAATGCTGTTTACTCTTATTCCAATGGTCAAGTGTGAAATAAAAAGTAAAAATTTGTGTAGATAAAAATAATTATTATTTTTTTTAATTTATTTTATTCTACAGGTCATTTTGGTCATTAATATAAACTACTATAAAATTTAGAAAATTCTTGGCACAAAAGTAATTGTATAGAGTAACCACTTTAGTATTGATAAAAAAATATTTCCGGAACTGTATAAAATTTGAGCGAAGAGGCCTCCTGAAACAAAAAAAAAAAAAAATATCAGAATACATCATATTATTAAAAATATAAATACTGTACAACGCTGCTTATTCTACGGTGGCAACTTTGTACAGTATCAGTGGCATAACGCGCACCCCCGCAAACCAGGCGTTCCTTTTATAATATATCATTTTTCCGTTTTCACCTGAGCTCCGAGGGGCCCGGGCTCTCTCTAAGACAAAACTTTTATTAAAAATATGCTTAAATATAAATATATTCAATATTCCATAATTTTTTTTATTACTTTTATTTATGCGACAGACTTTTTCAAACATAAATTTAGAAATTAGCCTTATACCGGTATATATGTATATAGATTTGAGAAATTTCGGGGGGGCCTCGGCCCCCCTTTATATATGCCCGGTTGCAGGGGGCGCCCAGTTAAAATACGTTACGCCACTGTACAGTATTTATATTTTTAATAAATAATTAATAACAAATGTGGCATATAATTAAAAACTCCCCATAATAACAGTAATACAGATCACAAAAACTTTAATAAACATAATTAAAAGGGCTCTATTAGACAAATATTTATGCCAAAGTACAATATTGTCACTCAACTCTTGCGATGTAAGCAAAATTTATCAATAAACTGACCGATAATTTTACCTCCAGTATTTGACAAAGGACTGACTCATCAATTCAAAATTTATATGATTTAAAAGGTTCTTTTACAAAAGGACAATTATTCCTTCCTTAAAGTAGAGTGAAAAACAAATAAATCTTTCAGAGGGGGGGGGATTTTTATTATTTTACATTTGAAAAATTTTAATTATTTAATAATTATTATTATTAATTGGTTTAATTTTCCATAACCCTGGTCGTACACGAGGACATTTTTTAAGCAATTTCTGGCGACATTTCTGGCTCCATAAAAATGTCTTCGTGTATGACAGCAAAAATGGAATTGGAATTGGAATTGGCTTGAAAAAAAATGTTTGTTCTATTTTTTCGGGCCAAATCGGCGCAATCAGAATGCGCACAAACGCAAACGCGTCGAAAATGGCCGTTTGAAGACATTTCTCGGTCAAGAAAAATGTCTCCGTGTATGACGAAAAGTTGTCTGATCGCGCCAGAAAAATAGCCCGTGTTCTATTTTCTTGGGCCAATTCGACGCAAAGAGGGTGCGCAGTAAATCGACCATATCTGGCAACACCGCTTTTTGGAAATTTGTTGTCATCATAACCTAGAATTTTTAAGTTTTTGACAGCAGTTGACAGATCTTTAAAATAATTATATTGTCAAATTATCATAAAAATATAAAATATATCGACACACCTAATTTGGAAAATAAAATTAAGGTAAGAATTAATTATTTAATTAAATTATTAATAAATAACATTATTATTTATTTAAATTTTCACTTGGAATATAATAATTAATAAAAATATATTTTTTTGCAGTTCTTTTTTGGAAATTATAGTTTATAATAAAAGAAGAGCAATATCTAGATTATATATTTATATTATTATATAAGGTAAATGAATACTTTGTTTTAAATAACTATTATTTATTTAAATTTTTATTTGGAATATAATCTTTGATAATAACTAAAATATTTATTTTAGATGGACTTGCACACACAATTATGATTTAAATTTATATTGTGGAAGTGTTTTTTATGATGAACTGAGAAGTTGGGCCCCAAAAATACAAATGTCCTCGTGTATGACAGGTTTTTTGTCAAGCTAGAAATTCAGGCCATTTTTCAAGACATTTTTATGGAGCCAGAAATGTCGCCAGAAATTGCTTAAAAAATGTCCTCGTGTACGACGGGCTTAAGGAGATAGAACACATTCCAATGGGAAAATTCTGGATTTCTGAGCTCCTTAAAGAGGGATTCCCTAACCCTAATCTGATATAATGATAACCTCAAACCAAGGGCGGATACAGGGGGGTAAAAGGGGTAATTACCCTCCCCCCCCAGATTTGAAAAAAATACCTTTTTTTCGCAAAAAAATTTATTTTTAATGTAAAATTTTAAAAATTAATACTTAAAAATCTGGTGTGACTGGCGCACAGCACACAACTTTCTCTTACCATCGGTAATCGAAAGTTGTGTACTGTGCTTGTCACACCAGATTTTTTGTGTCTAAATGTATTTAGTTTCCGACAGTAGGGTACAATTGAATTCAAGATGTAAAATTTATAAGTATGGCAAAATATTTATATTTTGTTACCATGGCAACCATTTCTCCTATCTTTTCTATGGAGTACAAGAGTAAAGTGGTCTTCAGAAGATTTCAATGACAAAATGAGAATATACATTTTATTGAAGATCTAAAAAATAATTAATTTTTGAATTTAATAAAAAATCGTTGGAGCAAATTTAGAGAAAATCGAAAAAAAAACTGAAAAACTACATCAGTAAAGTACTAGTACTTTTTGGTCGATTTTGTTCAAAAGCTTCGTGTCACGTCCCAGGGGGGTGCCTAATTTAAATATAAAATTTCAACCTCCTAGCTCTTTTCGTTCTTGAGATATTTTGTTCACAGACACACACACAGACACACACACACAGACAGACACACACAGACAGACAGACCATGTCGCGAAAACCACTTTTTTGGATTCAGGGGACCTCAAAACGTGAAGATCCATCAAAATCTCGACATCGAATTTTTGACATGAATCCAATACTTTCTCTCTATATATATATATTACATATATACATAGGTAAGAGAAAGTAAAAATTTGATTTGTATTTATATTCTGGCAAACAAGTACAGAATGCGCTTTTAAATTACCGAAATTAATAAAGAATAGTGTGCTGTGCGACGAGTCAGACCAAATTACCCCCCCCCCCCCCCCGAGAAACACCTCTAGATCCGCCCTTGCCTCAAACCCCTCCCCCGAAAATTTCTTTATCTATTAAAAAAAATACACCATGAAAATCCGTCTAGTAATTTCGGAATCTTTAGGTTACATACGTCTTATTGGAAAGAAAGTAATGCGAATTCTGATTATTATAGATTATATAGATTGTATAAAATTATTATCTTACGTTGCGAATCAGATGAAGCCTGTGGCGAAGGCCGATGTATTCTTTTTGATTTAATATATTGTATTTCGTGAGAAGACACTGCTTTAATTTTATACGAATACTCGTTTACAAAATTATTAGATTCTTGCGAGCCTGGCTTTACTCTCTCATAGCTAAATGGAATATTTATCAAAGGTTTTTCGATAGGTTTCGGAAGATTTATTCTTTCCAGTGCGAAAACTTCAACGTGAGGCCAATACTGGAAAATAAAAAAAACAATAGAAAGAGGATTCAACTTCAATTTTATTATCAATTAATATGATTCATATGAAATTTTCTAAATTTAATCTAAAATAATAAAAAACTAAAATTTGTGACATTTTTTGTTGGAATATTAATTAAATATTTTGAGATGATTTAATCTGTAATAACTTGTTTCATATGAATTTTATTTTTTTTAACATTAAAATTATGGATTTTATTTAAAAGGAATAGCAATAGCATTCACATTCCTATTTTGTTTCTAAATAAATTAGTTGCTTTTATAAGAATTTCATTGCTCGGAATGAGAAGTCCCTAATATGTATGGTATATCAAAATTTTATCTGGAAAATAAAAAAGGTATTTGATAATCCAACTTTTTGGAATATAAATATCATCTACATCGATAAATGACCTTTTTAAAAACACCCGTCGGTACCAAAGGCGGGCGGGCCTGCTAGTCTCCAAATAAAAAAAGCTCGCTTGGTCTCCAGGTTTTATTATTATAAAATATGAACTAGGCGTTATTCTAATGAGAGTTAAGATTTTGGCATCACACATTTTGGCACTTCGCATAAATATTGTAAAAAAGTTTAAAAAAATTGGAATTATTTTCACAACGCCTTGAAATTAGACAACCGGAGTTGAACTCATGGAAAAAAATAATCGATTAATAAGGAAAAACTGAAATTGAATAATAGATTTGTTCCAAAAGAAAATAATAATTGTTTTAAAGTGTAGTAATAATTAAGAAAACAATTTGCAAATTACAGTATTAAAAATTACAACTTTTCGTATTTTTTATAATAATTATGAAAAAATATTTATATAAATGAATATGACAAAATTTCAACTTGCATTAGACGCCAATTGAGTATTTTATAATAATAAAACCTGGAGATCAAACGATGCACGTTTTTTTTTTTTAGAGACTAGCTGCACAGTCAGTCTTAGGCCACTTGCTTATTATTATTATTATTATTTTTTCAGATAAACCTCAATTTGAATTTTCACATTGTTAACATATTTAATTATAGGTTTTATATTAATATCTACAACAATAGGAATTACTTAATCATACCTGTATATTTGGAGAATATAAAAAATTAACGTTAGGCAGATCATCTGGATTTCTCAAATGAAGTCGAGCAAAGCCCTCTTTGGAAAGATTGATAGTTTGGCCCGGAACCAACTCACCTTGGCTCTTCCAAATCAAACTTTTGAATTCTAAACTAAAAATATATAATAAAACTTAATAAAGGAAGGAGAAAGGCAAAAAATTTAAGCTACTTATTATTAAGTAGTAAAGTAAATTACCAAGAACCAAGACCTCTAATCTGATTATCTTCTTGAGATGTTCTTAGAAGACATCCACGTCCAAATATTCCAAAATGGGGATTCTGACTTCTACAGAATTTCGGCTGTGTTTCAGAGGGCCAGGGATTAAAAGAAAATCCTGGAAAGGTCAGAGGATTGACTTTGCTTATAGGGCATTCAATGCGCCAGAGTGGGGGAGAACCATCCTGAAAACGTTTCGCCCAGATCATAGCCAGGAAGCTATCACCGTTTGTTTCAAGTGGTGAATGAGCCACAAAAAGCACTGTTTTAAGTTCTGAAAAGAATACAAATTTACAGCTGGTTAAAGGGTAAAATAAAAAAAAAGTTTTTAGATAGACTGTATCTTTGACCAAATTCAGCCTAATTTTCTCAAAAGCCCTATAAAGGACGAGCTTAGAAAACAGAAATTTTATAGAAAAGAAAGCACAAAATATTGTGTTCAAATAATTTTTTTTTATAATTTATTATACTAATTTTGAATTTCTCTTTGGTTTCAGGCAGGAGAGCTCTTCATTATTTCTCAGGCCTCAGAAGTTCGCAATTTAGCAGAATTCATCAGGCCTGTGAGTTTACTTTTTTTATATAGGCCTACATATTTAATATATTTTATTGTTACAAATGTTCTATTCAGTATTTATAAATTTATATTGAAGAATTTTCCTTTTTAATTGGCTTAAATATGAATGCCAAATTTAAGGGCGTCCGCAGGATTTTTTGCAGGTGGGGGGGGGGCAAGTCACTTCCAGATAAGTTAAAAAAAACGTATTTTGATATTAATAATGTTATACATCTCTTAGTATTTAAACCTTTCTCTGTGCTAGCGTAAGAGTAGGTCCTATACAATTTAGCAGAATTCATAGTCGATCCCTGAGGTGTTAAGTAGGTTCGTAGACAAAGTAAATGAAATTATATGCGAAAAAAAGCTCTAGAAATAATTTAAAAAGAAGATTCTTTTTTATTTAAAAAAAAATACTAACTGCGGCTTTTTTCAAAAGGTGAGATGATCCCAATACTTTCTGGATTTTCAAAAAGCCTCCCCAAATGGGGATTTGAAAACCTGAGTACTTTTTTCCTCCATAATGGGTCCTTTATGGGTGAAAAATATTATTACGAAATTCAAACGGGAAAGTTGGTCAAACAGAGCGTGACAGACAGAATCTCCGAAATTATATAGAGAATATTAAGATTTTTTTAAGGGTGTGCAGTTTTTTCAAAAATAATAAATATTTTATATGAATTTCATATGCAAGTGCAATTTTATTTTATTTTCTGCACGAAATTTTGTGTGCGCGAATATTTTTCATGTAATAAAACTATTGATGTATTTTTTTTTAATGTTATCCCAACGCACCGTTGGGGTGCCGTGCATGGGCGTAGCCAGACATCTTGTTAGGGGGGGGGGGCAACCTCTCGTTAAGAGGGAGGGGGGTTGCAATTAATATATACATATATTATTAATTATTTATTATTATTTTCTTTATATAAGCTTATTTAAAAAAAAAAATTCACAATGGGACAAAATGTTTTTAATACATAAAAAATTATCAGGACAAGCCAGGGGAGGCATTAGCCCCCCCCCCCCCGCTGACTACGCCCATGGGCACGTGAATTTCAAAAGGTTGGGAAAATCGGCTCTAGGGCATGATTGAAATATATATGAAAAAATGTTTTAAATATTATTAACAATTAAACCTGAGAAAAAATCCTGCTTATTGTCTCTTAAATTACAATACTTTCTCTATACGAGAAAGTAAAAATGCATAACTACCCAGAAGGAAGTCCTATTTAAAAATAATAAGAATAGCCCCCAGAGAGCAATCTTGTTTGCGCCACTGATTATAGACAAGCAGGACCTAATGGATATTATAAAATTATAGATCTATAAATTTTGTTAAAAAAAAAAAAAAAAAATTAACAAACCTGTTAATGAATTAACATTACGATCCAAACCATTCAACCTGAGTAGGATGAAGCCATCGATGCTCAAATCAATGCCCCAACTTTGGATCACCGGCATCTTGTCTCGAACTAACATTCGTTTTCTGTTCTTTTGTTTATATAACTAACTCTAATTGATGAATCGGACACTCCTCACTAGTCTACATTTAGACTTGCACAATAAAACAACCTATTTCCAATGATATTTTTTCCATCTCTTTACTAATTATTTTCTGGATCCCCATTTTTGAAAAAAAAGAAAG
This sequence comes from Euborellia annulipes, assembly GCA_023213315.1. Classification (NCBI taxonomy): domain Eukaryota; kingdom Metazoa; phylum Arthropoda; class Insecta; order Dermaptera; family Anisolabididae; genus Euborellia; species Euborellia annulipes. Next base: position 14,373 of record JAKCPI010004895.1, read on the forward strand.
ATCAAAGACCTTTTTATTTCACGACTTTATTGACATATATTGTTTGTTTATATTTTTATTTAAAAAATTCGTCGCTAGGATTTCTGATTTCAAAAAATAATGAGTAAAACATCCATTCAAATTATCTAATACAGCAATGGTTTCCAAACTTTATGTTACCAAAATATTTAATCATACAAACGTCCGTGGGGGGGGGGGGGCTCCCCCATTTTATAAAATAATACAAACACAAAAATTTTTATTATTAAAAAATTTATACAAACTAAGGCAAAAAAAAGAACTTTTTAATGAGATGGTGCTTGTTTATTAGCGCAAAGTTTATTAAATATCGGAGCTATTTGCGAGATAGTTACTCGTAGCTCTTTTTATACAGCTAAACGAACTTGATATTTTGATATCATTGCAGCTAATGCAGAAAATTTGCACGTGTACTTGTTTATATTCTCAAGAAACAAATAAATAAATAAATAACTTTTTTCTGATAATTAAGTTTCTCAATAAAAATATTTTTTTTATTTATTCTTATTTGGACCATGTTATGCATAAAGGAACCAAGCGTCATGATCGAAATTGAGATAAGATTGTCATCTTGTAGGGAAAAAGAACATCTATCTCTTTATTTAATTCACAACTGTGCATTTTTGTATAAAACAAGAAAAAAAGTCGTCCCGGGGCTTGGTGTAGGGGTTAGCGTGCTAACCTTGTATACCAAAAGTCGGGGGTTCGGACCCCAGGCAGTTCGATGATTTTATTTAAGGCATTTGGATACCAAATGGCTTAAATAAAATTCCTGGACCTCAAATATGTATATTAATCAATAAAGGATATCGTAAAAGTCTTATATGGCCTGAGTTGCCGAAAAGACTGTGTGAATGTGTGTGAGTGTGAGTATGAATGAGGAAAAAGTGTGAGTGTTTAACCCTAGAACACATAACTAGGGCCTCTCAGGCCCGGTTACTCCATTTTTTCTAAATAACTCTCAGAAAAAGCTTCTGATACACGTTTTGAGGTCCCCTCCAAAAAAGTTGTTTTTGCAACTTGGCCTGTCTGTGTGTCTGTGAAAAGAGCTAGGAGATTGAAACGTTATCGAAGATAAAGACATTATTGTTCAAACAAAAAAAACAGTATAGAGGATCACATTAGTGAATATAAGTGAAAATAATAAAATTCAAGAAATGAAGATATTGATAAA